>JAQGAB010000049.1:0-55804 GCA_034696565.1 Isotomurus graminis
TTACCACGTTAAGGGAATAGCTCCGTCCGCTGCTCCGTCCCCGACTCCATCCGCTGCTCCCGTCGTTGGCTCCGTCCGTTGCTCCGTCCTTAAACACCATACCGGCCTATGTTAATTTCCAAAGTCAATCGAAAGGTACTTTGAACAAAACGACCCTTTTTGGCTGCTCCGTCCGCTGCTCCCGTCGTTGGCTCCGTCCATTGCTCCGTCCCTTCCCCCCATACCGGCCCATGTTAATTTCAAAAGGCAACTAAAAGGTACTTTGAGCCAAAAGACCCTTTCTCCTCTGCTGCTCCATCCACACTTTTCCCCATATGGCCCCAACGTAAAATTCTTCACATCATCCAAAATCCTCGCAAACAAAAGAAAGGTCAAAACTTACTTGAACACCTGCGTTAGAAATACACTGGACGCACATTCCAATTCATTCATGTTACACTAAATGTATTTCATATGAAATATACTTCATTGAAAGGAACTGTATTTGCTTTTGGTGAAACAGTTGCAGGTCTGCATCAAACTCTTCCCCTAAAGAAAGTCTTCATAGCTGCTCCAGCATCTCTTTTCTGTGTTTCCACTAAAACGCTGGATCATCTCCCATGTAAAGTCCCATTGGAACAGCTTCCAGCGATTCCAGCCTCTCCCTCCACTGAAGTCCACTTCCAAAGACGTTTACAAACCTAACGTTCTCACACAGTAAGTTCCATGGACATCTTTCAGAGACAACAGCGGGCAGACACCCATGAGCCTACGACACCCCCAGTGGCTCCGGGGAACATCTTAGGGTACATTTAAACCAAGCACGAGTCATTAAGCTTCAATCGATCATGGGTATGAAAAGCGTATTATAATAAGAAGCATGGTTCTATATAAATTGATACAAATAGTTTGTTGCCGTACAGCATACTGTAAAGACTGCGAACCGTTTTGTGTTTTATGACGCATGTATTAACGAGAATTAGAGCAGCTTGAACAAAGATAGTTCAGAAAACCAAAAGAGAAACCCTTTAGACCTCTACATTTCGAATGGAAACTGTAGAGTATCTAGAGGGGACAACTGTAGCAAACTTCGCCACTACAAGCCGCCACCTTCCTACTCAAGAAGTTGTAGACCAACTCCAGTTTCACAAAATTGAGATATTCCGAGAGTTGAAGTCTTTTCTCGGGATGATTATGAACAGAGGTTGCCAAAAGTTTCACTTCTTTGCTTCACATGATACACAATAATGCTCTTATGAGGGTCATTTCTTTCGAAATTAATGTACATACGATGTTATATTATCAGTTGATTGAAACCATTCGATTCCATTGGTGAATTTACAATAAGATGATTGAGCCTATTTTTGTAAAGTGTACGTGGTTTATGATTCCATGTCCTCAGGAATTCCGTGAGATGCAATGAACTCACTGGGTCTTTTGTATGAGCATTGATCAAATTAATCTGATGGGTGTGTTTGATGATACCACATAATTGCAGGTAATTATTTGGTCAAACCGTTCCCACACACTAGCAAATGCGGAGGAAATATGGGGCTGAAGAATGTGCATTGAAAGTTCATAACTTTACTGATTACCGAATCCACACACACACACAACACACAGATAATTTAGGTTCAAAGGGTAGAGACTCGAACATCTCGTCCTGATGGGTTCTAATTTGAGGCATATCAGGGCAATAAATATTCCTTCTCAAGATGACAGATCTAATGATACACCGCATCAGTCGACCCCACCTATCTGCATCTAATTTCCTCGAAGGTGAGGGTGATCTGTCAGCAATATTAAACTTGATTTTATCATTAATTCAGTGTGGTGTATGATTCTGTGTTCCTCTCTATTATGTTTAACCAGTCCAACAGGATTCTTGTTAAGTTTCTGCACAGAACGGAATTTATATTGTGTGTTGTTGGTGCTTCGAATCTTCATACAAACTTGTATCTATTAATAACATTAATTATATTTGTACAATTTGCTTCTGGTATTGATTATTGTTAGTCCTGCCTTTTGTTGTACAAGAAGATTGAGAGTCTGGGGTATTTTGAGATAGGACTTATTACATCAAGTACTTTTGTAAAGCAACGCCTATTGGCCTATTGTTTGTTTTATTACTTGTTAATGTACTACAAAATCACATAAAACAATATAAAATTCAATTAAGTTGGAGTGGTGAAGAATATTGCAAGTCAAATTCAGTGAGAGAGATTGAAGGTTAAATAAAAAGGAAAGGCATTATGATGATGACTTGGTAAATATCCTCCAGAGTAACAACAACGAGTACACTATTTGATTTCTCACTGGTACACAGATTACAGATGAATGCACATTATACCCTTCCTTTCCCGTATCTGTCAGAAAAAGGTAGTCAAAAAGCAACTTCTGTGTGTAGCTGAACTGTGAGATGAAACCATCAACGAATGAAGTAATAAATGTTTAATGGTCCACATTTATGGGAGGGAATAATCGTGCGTGATTTTTTCAGTACTTTTTGTGCACATCGTTTTAGTAGTTAGTTTCGACCTGCCAAGAAACTGTGATACCTTATTAGTATTGTGACTGCCATTATTGAGCATTATATTAAGAAGGAGGGCGAAACATGAGCTAGTGGTGATGAGAATGAGCGGAGTAAATGACCCGTGGAACATTATCATAGTTAAATGTCTCATTTGTTTCTCTTTTCGTGCTTCTTTATGCTTTAAACGGAGTATTTAGGCTTTTAAAGTGTTAAGTGTAATCAGGAGAGGAAGTCACAAGGAGGAAACTTCCTTTCTTTATAATGCGGTGTGTGTGTTGAAGAATGATCTGTGGAAATTATCGTCTCAAAGCTTTTTCAGCTCAAAGGTAATGCGGGGAAAGTATATTCGGAGCGTATTTAGTATATTCTCCAAGACACTATACAGTTATTTGAATTCCTATTCTTAAACAAGCGAGTCTAGATAGACATTATAATATGCCTGTGAACTATGAACCACACATATTTCATAAAACCATTTGCACCAGAAGGAGTATCAGTTAAGGAGTTCAAATATTGTCTGACGGGAAAGTTATTCTCAGCTGCATGTTTGTTCTAAGTAGTGTGTATGTTTTTCTAATCGGTGTAAATGAGGAGAACTGATTGTCTCTTCTTTCAAAGCTTGTCGTCTTGTCATGGTGTTAATTTAAGAGTTCCGTCGTTTAGCTTTTTCTTTATAGGGATAATTAGGCATAAATTTTTGCTAGTTAGCCATTGCTAATGATGTCAAAGCACAGATGTAATGCGTAGAAAAACATTCCATAGATATTTGAAAGTCATTAGACCCTTGTGGAGTCATTTACGTGTTATTTTATACTTTGCTTTGGCACCATTGCTGCTCATGCTACTTTGTAGTGAAATATATGCTGAAGTTCACTCCTTGCGTTTTATCAGCACTGCCCTTTTTCATTTACTCTTTCCTCGCTTAAGCTTTTCTCGGAGCTATTCACTTACATAAACCATTCATGTGTGATCGCACTACACATACACAACACACACACGAAATAACTACTTAAGACCTTGAATATCTCTGCGGAAATACTGGAGCTAATACTATACATCAACCACAGTCTTAGGCTTTCCTCAAAGAATTCAACAATACTGCTAAAAGTATAAAACGCAGACGATAAACGAATGTGTCTTGCCCATATCTCTACTTACTTGTCACCCAAGTGGTACTCTTTTCGTAGAAAGGAATGTTCTCATGCAAAATGATCTTCTAGAGCAAATGACGCGTTAAAAATGTAAAGAGTTATGATATATTATCTCATCAATTCGTCGTGAAGCTCTTTATAAAGGAAGTTTCCTCGTAATATGCTTCGTTTCTGCCAATATTGTGTCACCAACTTTGAGCCATTGAGTCATCATGATACATCAACAATCTACTTGTTCATGAGAAATGATTACAGGGATTGGCAGAGGATGCAAAAAACCAATAAAACATGAAGTAATGGGTAATCGCATTAGAGGTTTTAAAACAGGCCACACGTGCCAACATATAGAAAATATTCAGTAACTTTTGTTCGTTAATGTTTTCTACCTCCTTCGATTATGTTTGTCAACTGTCAAAGTGATAATACTTTAAACTCCGCATCAATAAATTACAAGATTTATTTTTCATTTATAAAAGAACAACAAAAAGAATTTCAAATCTTCTACACTTTTATTACGAGTGTAGACAATACCCGAGCTAAATCACTTATAACTGAGAGAGATGATAGTGGAGATGAAAATGAGTAAATAAATTTAATAACAAGGAAAAATGGATGATTGATGGGAGCAATAGAGTATTTATCGTCCAACAGAGTAAAAGGGGAGATCCATTCTTTGCTGATTGTGTCATGTGGGGTGATCTTTTGTGAGATGGAGCTTAACTGGCAGGCCGAGGTGGTAAGTAGAGGATTAACTGACGGAAGAAATGAGAAATGGTGCAAGTTAGAATAATACAAATAATCTCTAATCACAATAACAAAGGAGACAATAAAATTGACTAGGAGGAGAAAGGCTGTCGGAGCTGCAGCGTCAGTGTGAGGGTGTCATAGTGTACTTAAGGCACTCGTGTCACTCAGAAGTTCACTCAAATGTAAATATCAAAAGACCTCGTACAATCAGCGAAATATAAAAAGCACACAGAAAATTATTGTATGGACTGCAGCAAAATTATACACAGAAAAGTATATTTATTAAATTCAAAGTATCCAAAACTACCAGCAACTACTAAAAGTTAATATATAACCAAAGGAGCATTATTAAGTAAACTACTGCAAATAATTTATAACATTTACACACAAATATTAAATAAGATCTAATGGCACTACAAGTTTTGCTTAGAAATCAGAATTATGCACAAGAAACTATGTTCATCTTTGGAATAAATGTGACTATAATTCAAACAGGGCGAAGGAACTTAAGCTGTTAAAATTATAATAATGATGATAAATTGGGTAGAACTGAGAATTGGTTTTGTTTAGTGGTGCGGCGGAGATGAAATTAGTTGTACTTGTAAAATGAAATCACGTATGTTATTATAAATGGGGAGAGAGAAAGTTTGAGCCAAGTAGTCTCATCCTCCCTGAATGTAATCTCCTTTCCTCCTTTTCAACCGGCATTTTGCAGTCTTCCCCATATAATCGACTTGCAAATTAAGCTATTATTCCAACTTAATTATGGTCTCAAACTGATAAGGAGCATCCTACCAACCTTCAAAAGAATCCCTGGCAGTCTGGGAAGGAAATGAGTTGGGACGTGCACAAAGAGTGAGCATGATCCTTTTACTATCCCAAACAACTACTACTCCTCTATGCATCTCCTCCTGTAATATCTCTATGAACTACGACATTGGAAGAAACTCCCTGAGATTTAACGTGGCTTATTATTTGGAGGATACCCGGGTAAGTTGAGGGAGGAGGAGGAGATTCCCTCACTAACTACTCCGTCCACTTGGATGATGCTGGAAATTGGAAGTGTAAATCCTAAATGGTGAGAGATGTATCGAGGAGGCAATATAAATCTCTTATCTTTGGCCAAACCATTATACCCTTGTTCATTGAATCCTTTTTCATAGACACTCTCACAATTGCCTCTATTATCATATTATTGTTATTATATTCAATCCACAGAGAACACTTCCCTCACCACTCCTGCTCCTCTCTCTCTGCATTTATTCATCTCATCCTGAATAAACTATTTACTGCATCTATTGAGGCGGAAAAATAATGCACTCGGACTTATGCTGGGTATTACTGTTATTACCTCACCCATCATCGGGATTCCAGATCAATGAGAGTGTCTTCCAGGGGGAAATCAAATATTATTCAATCTCCCTAAACCAAATGTGCTTTATGGCGATCTACGAGCCATCCCAAGGAGCTTATATATACGGGTTTCAAGCGACATAAAGAATATTATTATTAAGTAAATAAAAATATCCCACCAGAACTTTTTATTTACTCTTGCCTACTACATTAATGACATTAGGTTCAGATGGAATAGCAATTCATGTGGGGAATTAGAGATACTCGTAGTTACAATTAGGAGCAGAATTCATTCTAGTTTAATTTGTACGCCTTAATTTTGCTGACTTAATTTCCTCAAAGGGTCAGTTGATTTTGTAAGTGAGTGAGGAATAGTCAATGCAGGAGTTAATTGAGATCTCACGTAATATTTAATAACGTGGTTTGAACAGCACCTAGAAATATTTGAGTCAGAGCCAAAAGGAGCAATGCCATGGTCTAATGATAGTTTGCCCACATCACATGTCTTAAGCTATTAGAAAAGGAGTCTTTCACTCCTCAAAAAATCTGTTGAATCCTCAAGAGAGGTTTGTTCTTGTGCACCCTATTAATTATGATGAAAGCTGGACTAACTTCTTCATTCCTTCTCGGTGCAACTACTTCTAATTCCAATACAATTTACTTCCCTTCAACTTCAGACGAACCTTGGGTGAGACTTAAATTCGTGACTGAGAGCATTCGACTGGCATCATTTTCCTTTTTCCTTCCTGCAAGTTTACGTGGGACGGACATTGATTGAGTTCCATGATTATTTGGTACAGATTCTATAGACCTAATTTAAGGGAAACTCAAGTCAATTATTTTACATTGTTATAAATGGCTACAAGACAAATTTTTGAGCGAACAGGCATCAATGAAACTAAGGAGATGTCTAGAGAGGCTCTACTAGCGCTAGTGGAAAAGTTGAATGGACAACTATCTCTCGATTTCTGAAAGGTTATTTGTTCCAATTCTGGAAGGTAATTGCGAAGACAAATACGTCTCAACTGGTTACAACACAGCTGTCAACATTCATTAGTGTAACGTACTACTCGTATATATAAACTTTTGAAATCGGTGAACAAGGAGTAGACCCAGTTGTCCACTCCGTTTAAAGAAATACAGTATTGTAAATAATAACTGATCGTCACGTTACCAAATAAATGAAGCGGTAATGAAACCTATTTACAGCTAAGGTAGTCTCAAGTAATTAAGTAAAAGTAATTGCTACTTAATTGGTTGACATATGTGAATAATAAAGTCAAATTGTACATTAATTTCTCCGTTGAAGCTTAAAAAGTAGGTCAGCGAATAACGCATCTTTCTGTTGTACATGCGACTTGAGCAGAGAGTAGAGGAAAGAATTCAGCGTAGTCAGGTAGAAAGTTTTTCCAAGGGATCTTCAAGATGAGTTATAAATGGAGAAGGACGGCGGCTGTATAACTCTGTTAGTCTAAGTAAGTAAAGTTGTTGTTGAAAGAAAGAATAAATCTCGTGCGAGAAGAATGAGGGGGTCCACAGTGTCAGGCTGAGAAAACCCCACGGAAAATCCATCTTGCTGTCACAATAAAGCACTTAATCAATCCAATTCAAGTTGCTTCTAGTAAGCATTTCGATTCATTGTGTGTGTGCATTTATTTCTCTCGGAGATATAAACACTTGCAATGTATATAGTAGGGAATAAAAAACGGGAGGTGTAATTATGCCGTAAGAAAGGAGCAGTGAAGCGGGTTCGAATTAGGAATGATTATTCACCCTGTAATGAAGGAATGTTAATTTCTTGCTGGTGACTACAAAGCTGAAATTGATTTTTGGCAGACACAATTAGATCGGATCGCAAGCCGTAAAAGTAAAACTAATGGTCTCTCTCTCTGTCTCATTTCCAAAAAGACAAAGGAGATGCTTAATAATGCAATTAGGAAGGAGTAATAGTGGTGGCAAGTGCTCGAAGACACACAGCCCAACGAGTTAAAAGTTATTTGAAGCTCCTCTGCTCTCTGGTAGTTGGAAAGACATAATGAGAAATGAGGTTGTTTCCTTACTCGAAAGAGAGAAAGGAGTATTTGCGTTAATTTAGCGAAAACTAATTGACGTCAGAAGAGTCGCTAATGAGTTTTTGTAGAGCCTATCACATTTCAAAGGACAATGTTTTCCCAAGGGTTTGACATTCTGTCTAAATCTTTTTGGAAAGAAAAAAGGCTCTAATTGCTTTCTTGTCAAATGGTTCCTCCGGCCCATGTGAAAACTGAGAGACCCGAGTAAAAATATTTTGGTTACGGCAGGAGGAAAGTCATTAGCGCACCACATATTTCACATTCTCCCCATACTCCTCATAATCATCTCTTCTGGTTCAGACAATCCCGTCAAAGGAAGTGGAAAATGCCTTCTTGCCACACATTTTCTCTAATAATGTTCTCGTAATAAGCGGCCCTACTTAATAACTGGTAATGTTCCTTGATCCACTCAACCATAGGATCTGCTTCATTTGCCTTCCCCCCAACCAAAACACTTCATTTCCGAATCTTCCTTTGGGTGCATCTCTCCCCTTCTAATGAGCCTCATTACTCACGTCTCACCATCCACCTGTGTCAAGCTCGGGGTGCAAGAAACGACTTGATTTTTTAAATGACACTGATAGGCTTGAATTCTTCTCTCTAAACAATGATCTCCTTCCCTGCCCTCCTGCTTCACACATGTGGGATCACCCTTTGACCTCCACATTCATTCCTCACCACTCAAATATCTCCCAGAGCATCATTGACGTGTCCCATTAGTCCAGACCACTCTGAACAAATACTCATCTTGTTCCTACACTTCAAACTCTCACTTGGGCATACTCACAGAACTAGATACTCTTTCACTCCTTAATGCACTCCACTGCACTCTTTGATTAATGCACTTTTCAATATCAGTTTTCTCCTTCACTACCTCCCAAAGCAAGAAGCTACCACGTCGTAAAGATTATTAATGAAATTCCCTATTCATTTCTCGGTTCATCGCACCACACTTCTAATTAAATTAAATACCTAGGCTTTTACCAGTTGAGCGCTGAATGTTACACAGAATAATTAAAGATCATAACAACTTACTTAATAATAAATGCAATTCATTAAGTCATGTACTTACATAAGGAATACAAACTTAAACACGAGAAACTATCATAACAACGCCTACCCTCTAAATCTTCTTGAGATTGTTTAATCCCGTGTCATTTCTTTAGTCTTATTATGCAAATTAGAAGTGTTGAATACAATGCTAAAAACCCATCGCAACATTTTCCGCAATAATTTTCATAATAATGTCCTCGAATCACAAAATGAAATCTTTTATGGCCTAAGCCTTTTCTTGGCAGCCTTTAAGAAATTCGTCTCAACGAGTATATACCAAAATGATCCTTTAATAATAACTAATGAAATTTATCTCAACGTGTGTTCATCTTTAGGAAATTTTAGTGCATTATAATTCCAAATCCAAATTAATATGAGAACAATATTGCCTCACTATGCAAATAAGGAGGGATGGGATGATTTACAACTCACATTAAATGAAGTGAAGGTTTAAATTGTGAATTGGTTTATGATGATGATGGTACTGGTGTGGTGGAGGAATGATGATGAGCCTCTAACAACTTTTAACAGGCCGAGAGAAATTTTCTATATGGGTACACACATCAGTTACAAAAGAGTAAGACAACTTCACCTAAGCACACGAAAAGACAAATGGCTGTTCTTTACAAAATAAGCATTTAACATCGATCCTGTTGATTGTCTTAGCAAATTAATGGTAATTACTGGTCACAGCGATGTTGGATTGCACTTATTCACCAATCCTTTCGAATTATGAATTTAAGAGTTATTGTTCCTGCATCATGAATTACTTTATAAACAAATCTTCAAGCTCTCCCTTATATTTTATGGTTTAAGGAAAGTCATCAAACTGTTTAAAATGTCTCAAAACAGAGTTCATAGCAAAAACTCTACCGATATTTGTCCGACGAGGCGAAGATATTTTTGCATAGCTGAAGAGATATACTTGGGCGTGGGAGTAACCACAGATTCTTAATTATGTATTATTTACAGCGACACAGTTAAGAGATATGTGTGTGCGTCAAGAATTATGGAAATATTATAATCAGTGAAGAAGATGTTTATGAGGATAATTACGAGTTCACCTAGTGGGCTCATACATGTCAAATGAAAAAAACCGGCTTGTTGAAATCAGTTACGAGTAGAGATTTCTTTATCGGAGTGGTAATAATGAGCTTAAACACAGTTTAGGTTTGAAAAATGCCCCATGCTGATGGATTGACTGACGTGAGTTCTTAGTGGGTGCTTATCTGAAAATTGTGAGGCATGCATACACAGACTGGCATGCTTCCATGTTGAGAAGGAATAAGGTATATAGAGAGATTCTAAAGAAGATGAAATTCATAAGATTTGACGAAGCAATTTGGAAGAAATTACATGCCAGAGTCCAGGAAGGGAGCAGCTCAGTGAGGCTGAAGTCAGATGAGATTATTTTACAGAGTATCAATGAAGTCCTTGATGGATGGATGGAGATTTAAAGGGGAAAGGTGATGACAAGTGAATGAAAGAACATGGAGACGGGAAGAGAGTTGAGGACAAGTGGGACACACAATTTGAGAAACGACCATAAGAAGAAGACGAAAGAAAGTTGGCTCGGCAGAGACAAAGCTTGAAAGATGATGTGTGTGTGGGTCTCTTATTCGTTCCTCTGGCAGTGAAAGAAGTGTACATGTCATCTTCTCCGTATCATTTGTGTATATGAGAGTGAGTGTGTGAGACCAACAAGAGAAAGATTAGTTTTCATCATTTCATTTAGCGTAAAATCATATTTTGATGTCAGTGGGGGGCACTCACAATTTCCTTAAAAGTTGATAAACCTCTTATTCTTCTTCTGGGTCTGTATATATATATATACTTTGGCTCACTATCCCTCACGCATCCGTCTCTCCCTTCACACAATCATAAGAGACTAATAAAATAAAAAGACTACACACAGGAAAATGAAAGAGTTTAGGAAGTTTTACTCATCTCTCTCGGTGACTCTTCTTGTCTCCTTTGAGAGGAAAAGAATATGGATGTCCATAGTTCATATGGAAAGAATTTCCACCCCGCAAATCCTCTCATGACTGAAAGATGAAGTATTTTTACGGAAGAAATAATAGAAATAAGGAAACACTCTTGTGGAACATGATTATGATGAAGATGTGGCTTATCATTATCATCTCACAGAGTGAACAACGGGACAATACCGTCTTGTCTCCTGGGAGGGAATACTGATGATGATGATGAGCCCAGAGATGTAATATTGTTATATGTAAGACCCTCTCGTACCAAAAGAAAGTCAAGAAAAGACGACCGCTTGTTCGAATATAATAAAAATGAAATGAAGAAGAGACCTACCAGCCAGAGTCAAAGTTGAGATGAGAACCACCTCCAACGAAAATAAAATACAACTTACGAATCACTAATATCCATTATCTTTATGTCATAATTTCATTTTACACTCACTCAAACTGAGAACCAGTTTCAATGTCTGTGTGTCTACAATCCCAATTCGTATTACAACAAATACGATACAAATGAAGTATCATGATCTTTCTGAATTTTTAATTTCTCTTTAGATTTATTCACCTTAATTCATTGGATATTACTTTATTATTCGTGGAATCGGCTGTATGTGTATTATTGTGATAGCCCTCAGGGAGATGATTCATGTGGCCCTTGTTTCATCTCCGATTAGACTTTCTAGAGTCTTCTGACAACAATATACCGCAGTGTAAGAATGTTGTAATTATTTGTTAGTCTTTAAAAGTACCATTACCTGAGAGTTTGCCGTTTCTCAGGGAAGAATGATGTTCGAAGGAACATTAATAATGCATCTATCATTTTTTATTGGTGTCTATTTGCTGTTGAATTCATTTGAAGTGTGCAAGTGTTGTGTAACGCAACGGAGAGAACTTGGATGAGATGAAATGAACTTGTTTAATTTTATGAAGTCGTTGGCAAACGTACCATATGGGGAGTAGTGAGAATGCAATGACTACACAGGGACTTAATAAGGTTCATTAAGGTATAATTGTAAGGGATATTAATGTGTATTCTGGTAAGATACTTGTTTGTACTGAAGTATAATTTGGGTGTTCTTAAGTATTATGAAGTTTAGGAATAAGGGAAGATGACTTGGAGGAGAGGCGAAAGAAGAAGGACGATGTTGCTCGACCCCCGAAAAATTAAATGATTAGAATCAATAAATTGGTGGTCTTTTGTCGCTATAGAATACGCAGTGAAGCAGACATTGGAGATAAAGGTGGCTGAACAAAAAAGCTGGAAGAGTTCAATTTCGGAGAGACGGACTCATTTCTTCCCGGAGAGAGGAAGTGGAGATTCATGCGCCCGTTTGTTCCTTTCCCTGGAAGCGTCTCCCGTATTTAGAGCCACTTGCTCCAGGACCAGCAGCACTCATCGTCCGTTGGTGAAGGACCTTTTGATTTCTTCTTGGCTGGTGGAGCTCATCCATGTGATGATGGAATAAGTGAGCTCATGCAGTGTTCAGTCTGCCGACCATAATTCTTCGGGAGATCACGATTTCTGTGCCCAATTTTTCATCGTTTTTCTTTCTTCATTGTATTATTATAGAAGTCCTGCTGTTACCTCGAAGGTGGGCCTGTCAACGGATCTTCGGCCTCCTTCGACCCTCTTCTCAATTGACCCTTAACACCCCCACATCGCTTTATGCAAATTCGCACATGAAAGCCCTTGGGCAGAGGAACTATAAGGTGGCATTGTCTTCAGAGTCATCGATGAAACCAATCAGCCAAACCTAATGGAGGACGACACCCCTGCCAGTCGAGTCTTTTCTTCTAATCCAAATTAATAATCCTCCTAGGCTTACTGATGAACTTGTCTCACTGAGAGATAAATTGAAGTGGATCACTTCGCATTAATTTCATGGCCTGTCTGACCTTTATCCACTAATAAATTGACTACATCCTCTCATATTAGTTGATGAATTTAACTCCCGAGACGCATCTTTCGATCTGGTGGTGGTGGTGGTGACTCTTTGGTGACTCGGTGGCTGAGTGGATAACGAGATGGATTGTTATCAAGTCAGGATAGAACTACTCTGATAACAAATGATGTTCATTTGACTGGGCAGTCAGGTTAGGACATGGCTTCAGGCCACACGTAAGACCTTTAATTGAGCAATTTGAATTCAGGTCTGGAGCTCAGATTCCTGGAGGTCTCCCAAACGTCTCTTTTTCTCAGGCGAGTTCAAAATTTGTCGCTCTGTCCATCGCAGTAAATGGGGAAAGAAAAACCGGTAGCATTTTTCCATTTTGTCACAGTTTGATCGGGAGTAATATTTCACTGCTAATTGGGTCTTAACACCTGCCCAACCTAGAGATCTCTACTTCTGATATGGCACTTTTTATTCCCTGCGGTCACTTTGACTTTCCCTTCGCTCCACCACCAACTTCTCCCTTCGATTATTATGCTCACTCTCATTAGCTTCTGGTCACCACCACCTACTTCAATGCCCCACCACAAGTGATGGAAGATTCGTAAAGTCTTCATCATTATTTCCCAAATTTTTATCGCTATATCCACACCAACTAGTCATATCATTTGTTTAAATCGAATTCCTCCCAATTACCGTCCTTCGCCATCATCCGAATTCCCAAAGTCCCTAATAATCACTTCCCCTGTGCCCTTCTCACAGATGGAATCGTGGATTAGCAAATATACATAGTATTGCATTAACCTCAAGGTTGGGAATTCTTCGACCTGCCTCCCGATTTTATTGCTTTTGAAGAATCTCCTCAGGTCCAGTTTTTATCTTCACCAATGGTCTTACCTACTACGAAGAATTTCATTAGAACCGAATGATAACAAATGGAGCAGGTTCATGCGACTTAACATCTTTCGATGATTCCTTCGATTCATTTTAATTGGATGAGACTCTTCCTTAAGTGAATTGATATACTTGATGATGATACTACAGGTATGCCTTAATTGCACCACATACACCTAACACAGACCGCTTTTATGCCCTACCTCCGTGAATAATGAACTCCTTTAACGAAAGCATAAATAAGCCCGTGCAATTTATTTACCTAAACAAAGTATTGATCAAAATAAGTTGCTGCTGAGTATGCGAGAGCTGAAAAAGTGGAAATCCAAGAGATGTGGAACTGTGGAGGCAAACAGAGACTCGCCGAGAGTATCAAGTGTCTCCATAAACCCTGCGATATCCCTAATGCCCATAAATCATATCTAATCTAGCTTTTTTCTGACACTGGGTTTGATGCTATCGCTCATATTAATCTGTGATTGCGTATCGGGAGACCGGAAATTTGTATTTTGTTCGCTACCATGTCACTCCATTCTGGAACACATTCTACAAGTTCAGTATCTTAAAAATGCAACTGCCCTCATGTTGCTGGGACAGTGTGCCACCACAGTAGTCCACATGGTCACATGAATAATGACGATGAGTAATCTAATGCATATTATTTGTACACAAGTGCATTTAGAAATGATAACGAAGCTGTATGTTCTCTGAGGATGGTAGAACAATGCAAGATTAATGAACAAGTATTATGCCTTCCTTCCAACAGAATTATGTGTGACTTCATTCACGATGCTAATCGGTATTTTCTGTTTCTAATTTGTTGAAGGAATACTCTTCATCCTTTATCCAATTAATCTTCATTCTTCAATCCCATTTCAATAATATAAATGAAACATTGCTCTCAGTTGGTGCTCGGAATCGGAATGCTGACAAACAAATATTTAAATGTACCTACATTTTGACTAGTGCTACAGATATCCCAGTACTAAACCAACCTGACAGCCACGACTATACTACCAACTGACCTTATGTTCTTATGTTCAGGAGACAGGGATTCATCAACGTAATAAAAGGAATACATAAAGATACACACACAATCAGGCTGAGTGGACGAGAGGTGAAAGACTTGTTAAGTGTCTCGATACTCGTGAAGATGAAGGTAGTTGACTAAACATAGTATTTAGATAGCATTTCCCAAGACAATTTGTTCCGTGAGATTCTGTGTGTGAGTTGAACATTTGATAATAACTAAATCACTCATCTGCCAGGTTTTATGGATGTATTAAAATACTAAATCCTCGTGGTTGGCATCAGCATAATTTTATCGTCTGTGCGGCCGGTTTTCATTTTGATTTGATTAGCATTTGAGTAAATAATAGAATTTCATAAAAATGTGTAAAGCCAGCTCAATGATTTGAGTGAGATTGGAGATGAGGTGTACAATAGTGATATTGGATGATAAATAAAAATGTTACATCGGATGAAAAGGAAAATGGCATGTGAGTGGGATTTGGTGGATGGAACCTTTCTGCTGGATTTCAGCGGGGGGCTGGACTGATTGGGCAATAATAGGACCCCTGAGGAGACGTAGGGGTCTCGTATCATATCATTTAGCTCTTCCTAATGAAATGTATCCATCGATGGACTGAGAGTCTCCTTAGCCCACCAAAGTGGATTTTTATGCATCAGCACATTCTAAATATTGATATTTAATTTATCCAACAGAACATTACCCTTGTTAGTTATACCAATGATGAATATTTAAGTGAGTTGTTGGAACGCATCTGAGATTTATGACTCTTCTGATTGTCTCATTTTATTTTCGTTTACGGAGAGCTGCAACAACAACAGCCTTTCCAGTCTCTCCAACAATACAATGCTTACATCATGACGAGCCACAAACTTTCAAGTATTCTAGTCTCCACATTATCGTAATTATCTAAAATGTTACCCTTCAAGTCTACTGATTCTTGGGACCATTGTGACTGCCTACAACATCCCACTAAATTAATCAAAAGCTAATTAAACTATTTCCTTTAACGGAACTTTATCATTATGCCCATTCACTTGGCATGTTTTGCAGAACACATATGCCATATGCCTTCAACAAAACTGCCAACCATCCATCCGTCCACTTTCGTCAGATCCAAGCGCGTTCATGCCACATGATTTCACATCCTCTGTAAGAAACTTTAAGAGAATTATTGTTAAAAGGAACTCAAAACAACTTAGATATGAACTTGTCAAGCTCTGGAGCCAGTGTTGGTGGGCCAAGTGAGATCACGAGCTAAAGAGCTGTGAAAGATGGTGGTGGGGAAAAGAGTTTAAGGAAGGGTTTAATTCGCATGAGGACCGTCGTTTGTCACGGTTTGGTTGGTGGTGGTGTTGGTGGAAAGGGTGTTGAGCAACTCGCGAGGAAGGTTGTGAAACTCGGATGCATGCAGAGTCGATTTTGACTTCCTCTAGTCTGGCATTCATAATGATGATTCGAAATGATCTCCACGCAGAGGAAAAGGTGGCTATCATGCAATCAAGCAATTGGAAGGGAACAAGATGTTGGCTGTGTAGACAGGCTGATACCAACAAATGGACATCAATTGAGAATTTCTTGCTGATATTTTTTGCATGGAAGAAGTTTATTAATAAATAGAATAGTCACGGAGGTGGAAAACAATGGGAGAAAGAGATAGTTAGAGGGTTGCGTGAAGGAAATGCCTTTAGTTGACTTATCATGTTTGGGGTGCAAAGGAGTGAACAGTAAGTCTGAGGTAGTTGTGGGTGGGTGACTCCTATTATTACGTTATTATGAGCTCATCAAGTTAAAAGTTGTTGTGTCGCTCTGTCACGCTACTCTGTATACTTGCTGGATACAAAGAAAGGACTTGGCGAGTCTTTCTCATTTCGAGAGTGATAAGGATTGCTTAAAAACCCGTTTCGGGCTCATTTCCTCTCTCACACCCGGGGAAAAAGTCCAATTTCCGACTTGTCACTAGTTCTGATATCCAATTTATAGGGCGTCTCACATCCCGCCGATGGCAACACTTTACAAGCACTTTGTGGAAACGCTCATCATCGGAAATCGTTTAGAACCTCTTTGGAAATCAGGATACTCCTCTCTCCTACTCCCTGATGCTCCTTGTTAAAAAATGAACACAGCTCCCGTTTTGTCTCCGCCTGACCTCCCTGCCAAACTCCCTTTTTCAATTCCTCGGCAATCAATATCTCCTCTCTCCTTTTTTATGGCTCAATCTGTCCTCCTCCCATAAAATTTTCACTCTTTCCTCCAACGTTAACATATTGTTATTCCTCCCTCCGAGTCCTTCCATTCCGTCACTGTAATATCTCCTCGGTGACCTCCCCAACACACTCTCCCCATGCATTCCACCCAACCATCTTTCTATCACTCCAACAAGGAACTATTTCCCCACTTCTGGACATTCTCCTTTCAAAATCTCGTCAACTCCATCACATTCCTTCTCCCCATGATTCCTTCTTTATGCTTTCAACCACATGCATCTGACACCAGCAGTAGGTCACCATTAATGTCAATTAGGACACAAAGTGAATCTGGTGAGGTAACATTATCACTTAATTGTTGGTAGAACATCTTGTTGTTAATGCAGTTGTAGTGTAATTTGCTAGTCTCAACTTCTCACCCGACTGAAGTGCTTGACCCTCAACTAAAAGCAATAAAAATGCAATTATCACAACCACACCGTCAGAGAATATATGAAGGTGAAGGGTTCTCACAGGACAACACAAATTCACCTCGTGGGACTTTGTAAAAGGGAAGCGTAGACGAAAACTTTGTGACACTTATTTACCTTCAGGAGGATCGAGCAACAAGGCAATTGTAGAGTAAAAAGGATATTATCTTCTTCCGTCGTCATCTTCGTCGTGTTAAAGGAAAAAGTTGATAATATGTGTGTAATGCAGTAGCCAAGTCAATTTAGCACCAACGTATCTTTAAACAGGACCAATTAGATCAACATCATTTTGCAATTAAGCGAAGAATCTTTTTTGTTAAGTATCGGCATCACCTTCATCATATCATTAGTCCTTAACTCGATTCAAATTCTCGTTCATACGCTGCTACTCTTTCTACTACAGAGTATAGAGTACTGACAGACACACTAAACAAGTCAAATGACTCAAGACCTGCACGGCAAACAAGTCTTTGTAGACCAGGTTGTTTTTCATTCAACAACTGGCTCTAGATACGAAAATTCAGCCACTTATAATTATGTAACAGCCGTTTATCTAAGACGCTACGGTTTGAGACAAGAGTGACCAACTACTCCATCCATTCACACGTATAGGTTATCCACTTAAAGTTTCCGAGGAGAAAAATCTCGTGGATTCTATATAATGCAATTAAGGTAAATGAGTTCTCAGCCGACATCGTTTCAAACTTGGTTTATCAATAGTTTGTCATACAGTTGGTATAGCTCTCTCTATTAATCAACTACCCATCATAAACAGCACTCAATCAACTTTTCTCTTTTGTCATGACAGATCATTTGATTGAATGCCAAAGTGTCAAAATACTTTGGATGTCTTGATTCTTCTTTATAACGTAAAGTAAGTGTATATCACTTGACTATACTTAATATTTCACTTTGATCCAATTTCTGCAGACCTTAATTATTTGTTTTGAATGTCATGTGTCATATATGGCAAGTGTTGATCGAAAATTAATTGACTAAATGCTAATTTGCCAATTAATGATTTACATGTCCCACTCAAATATTCTGGGCACACCAAACAAAGAGAATGAAGATCATGAAGGAGATACACTTCCTAACAAATGCTTTTAGAGTACCTGTAACCAATAATGAGTATGACAGTAAAATTTTAATGAAGGTGACAAGACAGACACTCTCCTTGGAACAAATGACTGACAAATGACACATATCACCGAAGCCAACAAAGTCCAGATGCTCCTTTCCACTGAAGACAGAGACAAGCACCCTTCTTGGCATCTTAACTTTGCATTGATGAATATCTTTCGCACGTCCTAACATTCCCATGTCGCTATGCAATTAGCAATCCACCAAGATAGATGCTTGAGCGTAATTTTTAAATCCTACAATGTGAGATGAATCTCCGATATAAACTTTAATGGGACGAGGTGTGACATTCAAAGGGTTAAGAACTTCATACGCAAGTAAGCAAATTGTTATCTAGCAGCCACCATAGACAATCATCAGCACCTTGAAACAAATACAAAGTATAACTTCTTAACAATGGAAGTTGTACAAATTGATACGTGTAGCAATGTTAAAATATCCTGTGCTAAAGATAAAGGATAGTATGAAGATTCCAACAACTTCGCTATGAACCAGATTGGGTTTTGTACGTGTGCAAAAATGCACATTATCTTATGATTTTTTATGATTTAATTATATCGTACTAATAGATACTCAAGTCTTGTGTAGAAATTGCATGGTATCTTGAGTTTAGTTTAATTCCCACTGGAGGTAAGTGTTAATCAGCACCAGGTTAACAGTGCGAAGAGATCTTTTTGCGTTACTGAACAAATTAAGACCGGGATGCTGGGAATGTGAATGAATGAGCAAGGTGTTTTTATATCTTGTATCTCATTGCTCGTAGAGAAAAGGAAAATGTAGTAATAAAAATAAATTTTGGGAGCAGATTATAGTTGGTATCTTCTGCTAAAGTAACGAAGAATAAGGTTGATTCCTTTAATCAAATTTTTGTAGAAATGATTCGACTCTAGTTGCTCCCTTACTCATTGTTTATTATAATTTAGAAAGAAAGCCACCCAAAGTGAATTGAAAATGGGCATGTCTTGCTTGTGGTCTTGTTTAGTTTAAATAGCTTTGGATTTGGATTTGATGGACTCTAATTTATGTGCTTAATTTAAAATGTGCTCCAAACATCTATGTTTTTTACTTATTATTTACGTATAAATTCTTTAGGGTTTGATAAGATGTATTCCATTTGCAGTGTAGGTAATTGTATGGTCATAGCTTTGTTTTGGTAGGACGGACAACATACATACACAAGGCAGATAGAGAGGCAGACGAGGGTTCTCAATTCAGGTAGCTACTTTGTGGTCATTTGGCGTAGTTAATCGAAAAGCAATAAATTCAAACAAAGAATGTCCTTTCAACAAACTGGTTTCTCAATATAATGATATCCATCCTCGTCTAGTTTTTCAAATTTTATGACTTGCTGCTACTGTTCTTCCATCCCATCAGCATCTTCTCTTCTTGGGTTTTATTTATTTCCAATTCCAATCATAAGGAAAAGCTAGAAAGAAGTTCTCTTCATTTATTGTTAGCTTACTAGTGTAGCCACCGTGAAAGGTACAATAATATATTTTACATCTACACGAGTTACAAACTGACTTGGGTCTAAAACCACCCTTTATCTTATGCAATAAAATTTGACTTCAAAAGATGACAGCAATCCCTTCCAGCAGACTTGAACAACTTTTCTTTGAACACTAACTAATTATTATGGTTCGGTAAAACCAGAAGTTGGTTTGGGATTGCTTTTCCACTTGAGCAGTTCTCATTTGCATCAGATCTAGACGTAGACACATCAACTCTATCCTTGCAGTTTCGCCACAACTCTTGTCATCCGTTATAATAACTCTTTATTTGTAATCGCATTGGACATCCCCATAAATATTGATTGAGCTCTCACTCATCCACAGACGTTCTTTCAATGCCGGTCATTCCTTCTTTCAAACGTAATTACTGTTATAATTCAGCAATAAACTGACTTACACGCAGTCAGTAACTTCCCATGTCCACACAGTGGCAAAGTGTAACATCCAGTGAGAATAAGATGCTTTGAAAGATTGTAGACCAGCGGAGGCACCAGTTGTGTTGCTTGATAATAATGTATGCTTAATGGTGACTTGAATTATTAAAAAATTATGTTTTACCATAAACATTTATTACCTATTTTATTACCATCCAAATTATTGCAGAATTCACTTATGAACAACGAATATCCATCACTTTTAACTGAGAGCTGATCCTACCGTAATAATGATGTTATTTAACAATTACATCGCATCAAGAATCACTAATGCTAATCTCAAGCATAGTATACAATGCTACTGTATTTAATTCTCTAATTCAATAGAGAAATTATGAGATTGGCTGATATCGTCTAGTAAAAAGGGAGTAATACTACACTGTTGAACTCACTATTACACATCAGCAGTGCAATTTAAGGTAAAGTCGCACAAGTATGTTTTGTGCGGAAAGAAAGATACTTATCGCTTCTACATTGTTCGTTTGTGACCTGAGTGGAGAACGGATGATTGTGTGGGGATGAATCGCTGAGTAGAGAATGAGGCAAAGTGAGACACGTGAAGTACAATAATAAAACAATCGTTTATGCAGGGGAAAGCATATAGTACACAACAATTATTAGTGTCACTTGTGGACTAAAAGATATTTCAATTGGTTTGAAATTAGTAAAGGGAATAGAGTTTAGAGAGAAGGAACAATGTGACCAGTAGCAGAGACAAATATGAAGTGGCTTGTAGCTGTTGAAAGTTGAGTAAGTTTAGGTAAAACACAACATTGTAAGCATATGGAAATAATAGAAGGTACAATCTTAGTTCAGAGATAAGAATAATGCATACAAAAATAGATGGAAAGTCCAGACAACAAAGGAAGTAAAAATACACTCATGAAGGTACTGAACATACATATTTCATGAAAGTGCTGAGCACCGGTTAGTCCAAGCAATTTCTACCTTTGTAACCTGCAGAACTGCAATTACAAGTAATAAACAGTAGTTTATTGGTCAGCTTGTGTAATCAATTAGTGATTAATATAATTGACAATGAAAATGAACTGGGAGAAGTCTACTACTAACCGAATAAAAATCAAGAGAGACATGAGCCAGAAAGCCAACCAGAATAATAAATTTTAAGCACATAATACAGTACAGAATAATACGTATTGGTTTCAACCTTCCCGTGCACCGTGTGTTAATAAAGCATAATTACTCACACTATCGTTGAATGTTGAATATATATACGGAATGGGATCTTTTCTTCTTGTGATGAGTGTGAAGGAATAAGAGATATCTCAAGTAAAAAGATATTTGCAAATCAGAGGTATAATTAATATACTTCAAACCATCCAAGTCATAGAAAAAAGAAGATTTAATCCAGTTTCATTCATAACCATTGTAATTACAAGTTGAGTGTTTTCCCTGAGAGGGTAGCTTATAACGAAGTTTGACTGTGATGTGCTCAAGTTGATGACTCCTTAGGGTGAAGGGCGCAGACAGGAATGCTTTAGTTTAGTAGAATACCAAACAACCCTCTCATTTTCTGTTTCGATAAATGACAGACCGATAGAAGTACTGCTGAACTGTAGTAGCGATGGCTGCTGGTGGTGGTACCTGAAAATTGGAACTGAACAAGTAACTCGCAAAGTGATTGTGAGTTTTGAAACCAAGTTGCATTGGTGAGACGGATGGGTTCAGTAGCGTGCATCCCTCTCAATAAATACTTAATTAATCAGGTTTTAATCACTAGACAAACACAAACTCAGTTTTATTCTGAATGTATCATTGTTTTGTAATTTATTCTTCATCAATCAATTACCAGCGAATCAAAAATTCATTTCATTTGGGTAATAATAAATTCTTTCTCTATAACTATGTCTTATGTTCAAGTCCTACACGAGATGGAACATTTGCTTCTTACCGTATCTCATACACACACATCTCTCGTCCGAACTTCAGAAACTTTCAATAACATAATACGATTATGATGAGGACAATATTGATTTACACTCCTTACGACTGATGCAATCGACTCTCTCACAATACCTCTGTGTAATTAAAATTACCGACTACGCTGAAAGTTCACCAGTCCTCCGCATTACATTGTGAAAGTAACGATCTCATTTCATTCAGTAACATTTTCCTTCCTGCATCTCAAGAGGTTCTGCGTATAATAATATCTCATTCAAGTTTTCTCTCGACTTTGTGTGTAACTTTTAAAACTTAAGAGTGTGTGATGTTCTTAAACCATTTGACCGCAGGCGCTCTCGGTCCCATTTTTACTGCGACAATATTATAACGTGTTACAAATTTAATTCCTTTGCATTTTAGAGACTGAGATTATAACTTTATCATTTGACACAAGTTACCCAAATCTAACAAGCCAGAATAATAAATATAAACTGTATTTCGTCCACAGTATTCTTACGCGAGAACGGCTTAAATATACTTATTCGCTGTTAACGTTAAAAGTTTTAGTTAATGGTTAAACATCTAGACTTCTTTAGAGTTAAATATGCACAATTTCGAACTATCATTCGAGCTAATTTTTCCCTTATATAAATAGGAAATTGGTACAACTCAAAATAATCTAGGCATTATGATTGCATGTATAATGTAAAACAACTTAACTTAATAGGAGGACCATAACTGACTGGGTTTGGAGGCAGCTAACTGTCCCCAAAGATGCATGCTACAATGGACTCTCATGTACTTAATAAGTTAAAACAAAGCAACAAAAGGTAACTAACCACTTTGATGACAAACTATAGCATTAGTAAAACTGATAAAATACTGTCAAAAACATCTGCATGCTTCTAAATAGTTTTTAAAAATTTCCAAAAGGTACACCTCGAATGGTTACACAACGACTGTAGATTAATGAAGACAAAACGCAATGTAATGTTTTGGCAGATGCACAAGTTGCGAGACTACTGGACTGATTGATACTTTAATGTAAAAATGATATCACATAATACATATGCCACGACAGAGCGCTGTCAAGATCTCAGACATGACTTAAACTAACGTGTAATTTGGTTAAGTAAAAAGTTTAACGGAGAAGATAATAATTGAATAAGGTATAATAGTGATGAGTAGGTCGTCTGGAAGGTAAGTAGAGTTTAAGTAATGAATGAGCATTGCCGTGGGTACCAACTTTTACATCTTTGGATTCAGTAGTTGGTTGAGATTAAAAGCTGCATTGAGATGGGCTGAACGAGCCAGAAGTGAATTGTGACCGAAACCCATTGGAGGAAGAAGTCCTCCGAGCGACGGGGGTAACAGAGGTCGAGCTGCCGCTAGACGTAATTTTTCTATTTCAGCCTCTTGAAGTCTTTTTGCCTTGGCCCTTCGATTTTGAAACCAGATTTTAACCTGAAAACAACAACCAAATTCCAAATGTGGACATGAGACATTTTACAACAAGAATTAAACATGATCGTTCCTCGTCCTCATTCACAACGATACATGGCCAACTCCAATCAATCCACCTAATTCAATATTCACTACACCTCATAATTTCCCATTTATGTCACTTTCTGTTCGATACAACAACTGAGACTCACTCACTCAGTTACGCTGAGCATTGGGGTGGACTATCTTAAGTCAGTAACAAAAAAATGTATCAGTGTGTTCTGGAATCACATGCTCCTGACTTCATTTACCATCCACTCTTTCTTCCATCTCTCGAAGATTTGTATTGGGCGTTATAAGAAGTACGTAAATCTACACAGATTGGACCATAAATTCCCCTACTCAATTGTTGTTACGTCAACTTTATGTGGCTACCCAAATTCTCCCACAGAGAGAAGACAAATTAAACAATTCTCAAATTCCTTCAGCTATACTTGTGAATTCCTAATTTTGACGATGAGCTTCTGTGAGTTTTGACCCACAACTTAATCATTTCGTGGGGAAGCAGAACCTGTCTTATTAATTGCTTATTTTGCACACACACACACTATGTGATGTGCAGTTGTTGGATGCATTTCATGTTTTTCCAATATTCTTGAAGTACGGGTATTAAGTTAAGTGCAAACACACATACTTCCACCCAACCTTCAAGTTTGTTGAGATTGCTAACTAATTGATTTTGCGCTTCTAAAATCATTTGCATCTTTATGTACCACAGGTGGAATTTGATAATGACACAAGTAGTGTGAGTTGATAACAATGCAAATAGCGAAATATCTCGGGGATATTAAACAGAAGAAACAAAATCCTACGTGTATCCTCCTTAACACCGTACACAGTAGAATTATTTCCAATTAAATTGAGCTGGTTTTTATTACTTGAGATTTGAGCTGATTAAGCATTTGCAAATTGGTCTTGAGTTGATCTACTTACATGCACGGACTACTGATTGAAGGAGAGACAGAGAGAGACGAATAACAAGAACAGTCAACAGTAAACGATACAACTTCAACTCACACTGTAAAATCAATTAAAACAAATTCCTTTTGAGGGACACTTGAAATCTGAGATAAGTTCTGGTAATAAGGATACTGTTACAGAATTGTAATGAACGGTAGCTGCTTCTGAAAAAATCTAACCTGGATTCAGTAGAATCGTATTTACTTAATGAGCCTAATTAAGTAGGTCCCATTGTTTAATTGACATTCTTTATACTCTTTCAGGAAAAATATGTCGAATACTTACTTACATACTAAGGCATTGCAAAATAATTAGCTGAGAAACTTAAACCTGATCCCATCTTATTGTATCAACAAATAAAAATACCTTTTAGAACAACATAAGTATACCTACTCCCCCACCGCTGTGAGACAGGAATGCTTAAGCGTGTAGTAAGCAAATGACCTGATTTTATCCAGAAGAAAAATTTGAAATCTCAGTATGTGAGCAGGGAATAAAAAACTAACAATGAAGTTAAAAGAATTCATGTGTTGGTGTGACACCTTCTTCCTGCGAAACGAGCTGTTGAGGTTGACACGGCTCTATAAGTTGATGTCATGAAGAAGACAAAGTAACTGGATATTTAGGTGGTTGGTTGGTGATGGTGTACACACACACACACATATATTACACATTATTATTCAACATCTGTCAACATAATTGATCCGTCACGTCCAACTCGCCGCACATTTACATACAACAAACTCATCTTTGCTTCTCTAACTATCTGCTGAACACAATGGACCTCCAATCTTTCATTCCTTTTTTCAACCTGCTCCACACACACATTCAATCTTCTTCCCATCTTAAATAAACCTCTGTATTTGTTCACAATGAACACATCAACAAACATGTGAAGAAAAGTAGTTCCGTCACTGAAAAATCATCGTATTCAATTATTATGAACTTCTTTAACTTTACGCTATCTTATCATACACACCGCTACTACAGGACACGAAGAAAAGTGAATATTCAACTGTCTCTCAACTAACATGGTAGTCACTGAGGAAAGTATATAAATTGGCTTTCACAATAACGGATGCATGTGTATCACAATATTATTGTATCTGTGAGTCTACAATGATAGTGTGTGTGTGTGTGTGTGTGGAAGTGGTAGAGCTCATCCATTATTGCTGTCTCTCAAAGTGCATAACACCACGAGAAACATTAAAGCAGAGATGATTTAACCATTCGTCTTTTTTCCACACCTTTTATTCCTGACTATCCTAACCAATTCTATTGTTTCATTCATGACAGGAGAGATAAGTAAAGGTACAAACACAAGTAAGTCATTTGCACAAGACATCGTCTCTAAAGTGGATCTAAGACGAGTAAAAACTACTACTACTACACACACACTATCTTTCAACTGAGATATCTTTCTCCAACGACACGTACGGTTATAACAGAACATATAAATGACATACAAGTTAACTATCACTGCTCAATTATTTTCTTCCTTTTATAGTAGCTTATTTATATAACAGATGAAGTCCAAGTAGTGTTGTACATTTAATGGTAGATTTAGATAAGAAATCACAACCGTAGTGCTACCTAAGAGAGATTACAAAAAACAAAGTTCAAAATCTTTCTCTTTCTTGGGTAATTTAAGTTGTACTTGAGTTTACATCTACCTAACTGAACTAAAGCTTAAACGGGTTAACGTACATTTGCTGATAGGATAAGCACAAAAGCTTATGCTTTCAGGTTACAAATCTCAGCAGGATAGAAATTACTAAGGCATGAGTGTGATTGATTGTAGTGTCGCTATAATGCTCTGCAGTTCCTTTTACACAGTCAACAGTATTGTGGTACACTCCACTCTCAATTACTGCTGTATGTACAGTTGCATTGGTTGGTTTCATGCAAATATTATGTTTTTGTGTCTGGTTTTAGATTTAGAAGGGATGGCTTCATAACTTCATATTATCGATCACAAGAATTTCAGCACACTAATTCGCCTGTATTAATGCAAGACTCTACTAAATAAAAACGGAATACAGTCTTGTGTAGAGGAAAATCTCGATCACGGCAACGGCTCGACTTAACATAATCACATATCAAATTAACATGAATGAAAAACATTACAAACCTGAGTTTCGGTGAGATTCAGGGAGGATGAGAACTCGGCCCTTTCTGCGATCGATAAATACTGTTTTTCACGGAACTTCTTTTCTAACGCCAACAATTGCTGTGTCGTGAACGGAGTTCGAGGTTTCCTATTTGGCTTGTGTTTTCTCAGTTGACACCGAACGGGAGGTCCGGGTAGTCTCGGTGGCAGAACACCTGAAACAAATTGTATTTCATACATAAAACAATTTGCAATTTATTTCGCAGATTAAGAGGTGTATGGGTTTTGGTTTCCTATGCGTTCTTGGGGGACTTTTGTGTGCGTGTATCTAACCCATTCATTACTTCCCTTTTAACTACCTCTGAATTCTTATTTTAACCCGATTAGGTTTCCTCCTGTTGGTCTGTGTGGATTGTATACGGTATACTAGTCGTGGTTTTCTAACGTTCATCAATTAGTAATTACTCCAAATGTTAAATCATTCGCATGATAGTTTGTTCTTTAATTGCAAATGACAACTTGGGAAACTCAAAACTGTGCAACAGACATTTGCACTGTTGAAACTAATTACACATTGAATTTCACAGTAAGGAAACAACACATTGCATTGCGGAAAGTCTGACAGTCAAGTAATAATTTGGGTGGTAATAAGTAACGATGATTGGAGGCTATGTGAAAGCCAATGTTGAGCGACAACTAGGATTCATTAGTCGAAGGAATTATCTGAAGTAAATAAGTAAACTATTAAAGAAGTAGACTGGAAGTTGACCCTACAGCAGACCTGAATGAACAGAGTAATGAGCATTCTGAAGAAAAGTGGACTCGACTGCTTGACTTCGACATGAATTGAGATTAACGGCATACCAAACATTACATGGTGGTGACTGAAGACCCAATAATTAAAGAAATTATGACCACGATCACTCGTAATTAGCAATTATATTGACCGATCGATCAATTTTGTAGATTAATTGACCCTGCCTCTGTCTCGTTTCCCTTCGTTTTTGTGAATACGAATTCCTCTCCCTTGTCTGAATCGGAAGGGCACATATCACACAAAATATAAAGTGGGCGTTATGCTAATATGGACTTTGGACATACGAGTAATAATTACGCTAGAATCATGGACAACTTTGTACCGCACTTAATGCATAGTGGCCTTTAATTTTTAAACCACGCATGATTATAATTATGGTACTCTTCTCTTGACCAAGGCATATGTCACATTGTGTCACGAATTATATTCATTAATTAACTCTACTCGATTGAATCATCGTGACGTTTGTTCTCGTATTTCTATTAAGGAACGATACTAATCAAGCAATTGCCGGAATTGATAAGGCGATGGTCAATCCCACATCAAGCAAAAGAAGACAAGTTAATTTCTATTGTAACAGGTAGTCAATACCAATGGTGAATGGTAAACATATACAGGGTGGTCCGCTTCGATGGGACACATTTTCGGAGCTCATATCTTTCCAACGAAGCATGTTTCAGTAAATTAGTAAATACTAATGGAAAACAGATAATATTTAAAATCGATCCAAACAAAACTTTAAGCTAAATATTTAAAATATCACGAAGATATTAATTCATTCAGCAAAATTTGTTTGGCAACAGGATATTCCGCAGATTTAAAAAACCTTATCGAATCGTTTGTTTTTTACTTTGAATCACGTAATTGATAAAAATAATTGAAAAATGTCTGTAAGAAGCCATTTTGGACTTCCAAAACAATTTTATAGCAGGATTTCATTGTCCGGTTAAAAATGGAAAACAAATTGAATGCGTTTTGATTAGTTGTAAAAATGCTTTTCATACCTTTACACGAAGTTATGAAATTTTAATGACTTTTCTCTCCACCTACACAATTCCAAGGATTGGTTAAAAAAGGAAAATCAAAATTTTTTCACACGATTTGCCTTTAAATTAACAATTAAATTAAGTTTCCCTTCGAAAATGGCTGCTATGAATGTCCATCGTTTAAAACCTTTATATCACTTTAAAGGACTTTAAAAGTTATTGAAATGCATTAAGGAACTCATAAAGTTTCCAGAATGACCATTTGCTACTTTTTACCACTTAATTTGCCAAAGTTATGAAGCACAAAAGTGTGTCCCATCGGAGCGGACCACCCTGTATAGTTGTGGAGTCAGGCAAATAACAGCTACTTGTGGCAAACAAGTAAGAGTACTTTATCATTGCTTTCTACATAATGTAGGTTTCCGTCTATGCAGTTAAGTGATTTATAATGAAAATTACAAATAATGGGAATACGTAGGTGACTTAATTATGCAAGTTTCAGGCAAGTTTCCCCTTTGCCATGCGAATTATAATACCGGCAAATAAGTAGATTTTAGTGACCATGAGACATATGATAGATAATCTAAAAAATTGAAACAATTTCCCCCAATGAGATTCAATCTTGCTTCATTCGATTTAAATAACATGGAAAAAATTAGGCATACACCACTTAATACGATAAATTTCAGGTCACATCGGGCAAAATTGAGTAAAATGATTGCTTTGTAATCATTGCTTTTAGTCACTAAAGTAGAAAAGTTCCACACACATTTTCAGACATGATTACAATCCTGATATAAAAAATTGAATATTCAAGTATATTGAAATGTCACATAATGATTGCCATACAGTAATGCACTGATCAAATGTGTAGGTTTAAAGAGATAGGTTTACCCAATATATATCATCGACCAGCTTTTAATAAAATGGTAATCAAGTTTTTAGGATGAATTTATTCTCAGGGCCACGAATCGTTTTAAAAGAGCTTTGTGATAGAAAATCAAGCTGTATTAAGTTGTGTATAGGTAAGATTGTTCATACGCTTAAAGACCTCAATTAGTTTTATTAACACAGGAGAGAGGTCACATATTACTGTAAGCTATGGCTAATGTTGATGACATAACTACATACCACAAATTAACGACATCTCAAATAATCACGAAATGCAGATGAATGATATGCGTGACGGTGTCTGCAGTCATTAGACGGACAAAAGGTGTCAGTTAGGGATATCAAGTATTTTTCCGCATGCATAGTTTGCAACGCATCACAACTGGACAATCGCTTAAATATATGCGCACCTCAATAAAACTTAAATTACTGCCCACTACTAACTTTCGTGTAGATGTGGTCGAGATTCTTTCCACCTACAGAAAAAATACATGAATGAAAACGAATATTAAATAGCAGGTTAGCTCCACCTCATCTTTCTGCTCTCATTAAAACTTCAAGTTGCCTACAAACGTGATAATTATTCGTTTTTTCGTATTTGCCCAAATAGCTTTTATAATTCAAGCTGTTTAAATGCAGGTTTTTGCATCCTCTTGCCTAAACGTTGTCCTTAATATTCATTTTGTATTCTTTTCATCACATCCAATTAAAGTTTTATAGTGTCACAGCTAAAGCAACAATGGATCATTTATTTAAAGTCCATTATGTTGCATATTTAGGTACGCAGCAACAATGACTTGGAATATGTCAGTTCATCTAGAGTTCTTTTACTTTGTGACTATAACGATGAGTCAAGCAATAATAAAATCTCTCTTCACGATAAACGTCATATTTAATTTGAATACCGTTCAGCAAAGTTAATTTAGGTTCGTGTTGTCATATCATTTATCGTGAAACAGTGACTGCTGCTTGCAGTTGACGGACAGACTGTGTATCTTTCCTCTCTCATACATTATCGTTCTTGTTTGGTGAGTTACTTACATCCTGTCGAAATTTTTCACGCTACTCCAAAACATTTAAGTGTGCATAGAGGAAATTAATAATGTTCCCTATTGTATATTCCTCTTTTAGTCTATTAGTTGGATGATGGCAATGGTCTGGTTAGACCTCTGCAAGTCAAACATTTAATCACGCAAATTAGGTGTACAGTATGACAGTTGTTCTTCACGACTTCAATGTGTGTTTGTAGGCAGTCAGGCAACCACGGTGGTGATATGTGTAATAAGTATAATTCGAACGTGACCATGGGGAAAACCTTTTCAAAGGTATAAAAATACTTTCATTGATGGCATGCGTTATTGAAAAGCCGTTGAAATTAAATTACACTGGGTTATACTCTGCATATGAAGGGAGGAGAAATCGGGGAATATTTAGAAGAGCTTCTCTCTTGTGTTTTCTGTGTATACGCGTCATCACATAAATCCATGCAATGATGATAGGATAAACATTCTTACCTCCGTGAGAAGAGGAGTAACCCCAACCGAGAAGGGGGAGTGCCCACGTCGGAGTCAGAGGGGAGATTGGGGATGAGTACGACCTTGATGAGGTGGGACTGTGATCAGGGGTTCCTGAGGTGGAACTGAAAGCTGAATTCGCCCGTCGAACAGCAGCTAATAGCTTTTCTTCCTGGCTGTAAAAGAAAGTTCTGGTAAATAAAGCAGATAATAATTATTAACAATTTGCCAAGGACATGAATGACACATAAAATTGCTTCACTTTGCAACTTTGTGCGAATCACTTTTCCGAGTAAGTCACTCAGAAAAAATTATGTTTTCATTGATTCCTGCACACTACACGGACGAACATGATTACAATCATTTAAACTGTAGCTTTGGTTAAAGAGTTAAATCAAAAGCTATTTGCCTTAATAATGACCTAAATTTCAGGGTTTCAAGGAGTTAGATTGAACAATTTCTAACTTGGATTCTCTCATTGTGTTTGATTGAATTATCTGGAATCAATTACAGCGTTTATTGAATAAACGATTGCTTGAATTTTGTGTCTGGTGCATTCTAAACCCATTGTGCTCATTTAATTTTAGTATTTTCTGTACTAAATTACATGTAGATTTCACGGCACCAGTATAGAGGTACTTTCCCTTCAGGCAATATTCCTGGTGGTGAACAAATAATTTCTGATAAAGCCACTCTTGAGTCATACCTACGTGTCAAATCGTTTACTGCTTTTTCACTACTCATGGAATCAATAGCTTTCATAATGTGGTGGTTTTTACGACCCAAAATTATTTCATGTTTGGTGCTTCACAAATTCCTCTTACTGCAGTCAAGACAAGAATTAGTTGCCTATTTGCTTAAACTTGTTGCTTGTTTAATTTATTAGATTCAAGAAATTGCATTGCAACATACTCACGAGTCTATATTTTTGTCTTCGGGAATAAATAGTCTACCATACCCAAATTAACCGAAGGATGCAAAATGTTGAAATAAACTTTAAGTAATTCAGTTCAATCGGCCACACAATTCTGATGTGCATTCTGAATTCTTACCTTTTGCAACTAAAAGTCACATATAAGATATGAAGCAACTTATAAATCGACTAGTTCCTTTGGGGTTTCCAATTTTAAACTGATATATTTCATTGCTCGTTGCAGTCAACGATTATAATTTGTTTCAAAGGAGAAATTACTTATTCACAAGAATCTCAATTTTTAACTTGGTGATAGGTGGTTTAACCGACCTCGGGTATTCTTCTGAAAAGTCTGAGTGTCTTTGCCAATCGAATGAAACTTAATTTCACTGCTGTTGTTACATATTTATTCATACAAACTCCACAAATTTGTGCATATCAAGGACAAATAGAAAATCCATTACGACTTGTGAATGCAGTGTAGTAATTAATAAATGTTTTTCAAATACAGATTTAAGTTTTGATTTGGGTATGTTAAAATTATGTAGCAAATGAGTTGACTATGACATTGAGAAGGTGTTTGTGTGTGTTATGTGTGATTGTGTATGCGAGGGTTATTTTAGCTTACAAAAGTCTTTTCAATGAGATGCTGTTCAAACTCTGAGATGTTCTAGTGAAAGGTGTGTCAACTCCAGTGAGAGTCCATAAAACCTCATCTTTCTACAGTAATGAACAATGAAAGGGGATGGGGATCATAGTAGATTGACTGGCCCGTTTAAAAACGAGCCGACGAATTCGGTATTGTACGTTGAGTACTCTTTTCAGGAAGATGACATAGATTTTCTTCTATAGATGCACGCTTTCAAAAGTTAAAGGTAATCATGTGGAAGTCTATGTGCAATGTTGAAGTAACTGATCCTGGTAAACACAACTGAAAGGACCTATGATGTCGTTCCATGACTTTTCTCACTTGAAGTGTCCCTTCTGCAATCTCTGCGGTATAAAGAGTTTCCCAAGCCCCTATGAACCCTCACTGTCAAATACGTACCCTTAAATCTATAAGGCCTTTTTGCATTTCTATCAGGAATTAAAGATCTATACAGCTTAAACGCAGCTTAACTAATAATGCTCGACTCTCCAACGTAAAAGATCAACTCTTAGATGTGTAATCGCATTTGGAAAAGTGTATATAGGTGTAATCTCCTCAATAGCAACAAACTTCTTCCAGCTGTGTGAGAGAGTTTATAATGCTTAATAGAATTACACCTTGTCAACCTCACAGAATAGCCCTGTAGGGGGGACACTTCATGCCATTTTGCGTTCCGTATTCAACTCCAATAATCCTATTTGTCCATGACACACGAAGCTCTTTCCGTATCTCTTGCAACTGATAGGAGTCTCTCATATAAAAAGCCCTTTTTCTATTACGCAATGCTCATTTTCACATCGTTATTAAATGCAATAGAAAATCAAGGGTATTTATTTGTGTACCAGTCGTTTTAAGAATGCAGAGGGGACCATTTCATCATAAAACCTTACATTTTGAATATTGATGGCCTCATATTGCCTAAAGAGTTTTAATTGGAGTCTACATATAGATGCTTTCTCCTGGGTATAATTTTGAAATCTGTTATCATAAAGATCATAAGCAGCTTATTGATGGCTGGAGTTTTAATATAAAACACTCCATTAACTTATTGCAACTAATCACGGCGAAACAGTTTTATGGGGCAATGTAATGCAAAGTAGAAAGGCTTGTAGAAACCTTACCTGAGGGAGTTTTTGTCAGTATTACTATCGTCGCTGTCCTTTTCATCTTTCTGGCCGAGTAAGGATGCAACGCTGAATGACAATTTTTTCTCAGTCTTATTGTTCTTCAGTAAAGAACTCTGGTGAAGCTTGTGCAAAGTGTCTCGTCTTTCTTGTTCAAGAAGTTTGCTGGTAGGATCGTCTTCGAGATCGACTTCTTCGTCATCCTCTTCCACATCTTCTTCTGAAGTGTCGACATAAGTATCTTGGTCGTCGTCTTCCATCTCCATGTCGATCTCGTTGGGAGACGGCATTCTGCCCTCAATTGCAGACCCCTTACACTCCATGTCAGACATTTTCATATGGATGTGCTTTCTCTTCTGTGGGTGGTGCGGTGAAAGTTAAGTTATCTTGAGACTTGTACTCATCTGTCAAAGTACAAATCCCACTGACCACCCGGTTATATGGACAGCACCCACCGAATAAATGTATATACTGACAACAGATGACTATGAATCAATATTGATACTACTGATATTAGAGTTGAAGTAGCCCAGTTTGACTGACAGACCACCAGACTCTTGATATTGTCTAAGGTATATTTCAAGGTAATTTAAAATTGAGAATAAGAACGAAGGGCAAAGATAGGGATATATTAGTTGGGTTGAGGGAAATCGGGTTTGATTTCGAGTCCCACGCACACTTGTCAACGGGAGAGTCCTAACCGGGTCTCAATCCTGTTGAGCATTGAATGAACAACGAGGAATTAAACTGAGTTTTGATGGAACAAAAGCAAAACAATAGCTTATAATTCTCTTCATACTTAGGTAGTGCATGTGGTATCGATCGCAGATGGGAAGCTTGAATTAACCCAAGAGGATGATTGACTCAGGTGAATTATCCAACTGACATACGAACAACTTCAAGTTCCAAGTTCCCCTCAAACGTGAAAAGTTAATGGCTTTACAACCGTTTTAATTGTTTCTAAATTGTGCTCTCTCAAACTGCTTCCAAATTTGCTAGTATGACGGGGAAATTGATTTGAGTTTTCTTTCTTCGCTTTATTGGTGTGTTCACTCGGGTAGAATTAATGGAGTGTGTTTGGGGAGAGTGGCAAGGTAGAATGTTGTCTGTTTAGTCCGTGTGTCCAAGTAATTTATCTTGAGTCAAGGTATGCAAATATGCGAGTGATTCGACCAAGACTGATTATTGGTAGAAGTTGACGGGAAATGACAAACGAGGGGTGTCAATTGTGTCTACACTTGTGACATATCAACTTTCTCGTTACCGTTTCATCGTTCCATCCAATACACTACAACGAGGACAGCACATAAAGTCAATCGCCGAAGGATTAAATAGTAATGTCTGTTTTATTAGCACAGAGTATTTCTCCCTACTATTACTTCTCCTGGCAAACTTTGAAATATAAAATTGACACAGAAAAAACACGAGTTTCGATTAATATCCGAGTGGATTATTATTATAGTGCCTATTGACCTCTCATTAATGTCCTTCGATGGTTAGATGGACAAACAAGATTTGTACAATTCAATCAATGTCCCAGTGGTACAGATGTTTTATCAGCGGAAAACAACTTCCCCGTAACCAATTTACCTATTGGGTCCAATCACTTGTTCTAATTTAATTTCAGAGGTCTCGAACCACTTATTTTTTTTAAACAATTCACTTTAATATCAAATGTTAGCTCTTCCACTGGACTTGAGAGTTACCAGAGTAGATAAATAATTTATTATCTTTCTCTCGCCTAGTTTGTTAGGACTGTAATTTATCGGTATTCAGCCTACTCGTAGCTTCTGTGTCTCTCTATAGCATTAGGGATAGTCGCTGTGTATGACTTATTTTTATCTAAACTTGTTGCTAAACACAGTTATTGAGACCACTTCTCCTTATCAATTTACCAATTCACGGAACGCATTCAACTGTTTATTTGGGGAATTTCACAGAGCAACTTAAATATTAATTCCACCCGTTGTCTCACTTTCCTCGGAATTAACTGTTAGAGACTTTCAACTGAGAATTGAAATGCAGTTGAATTAATCTTTCGACTGGATTTTTTAATTTGTGCTCACATGCCAATAAATGAAGTTGTTTAGCAAGATGCTCTTTCGTTTTGTTGTATAGAGTCTTCTTTTGACTTGACTCACTTGGGTCTCGCAGATACAACTGCTCACTCCTTGCGTCTTGGCTCGCAAGAAAATATCTCAGGACACAAGTCAGTAGGAGTTGTTGGGAGTGCAAATGTCTTGAGTCCTCAAGAGGAGAAAAACCTTAACTGCTTAGTTGTGTTGCTGGTACTTCTGCTGGTACTGGTGGAGGTGGTATGGTGCCACTAACTTTGCTAGATTATGCTCCACACATATTTGCTACATAAGATCGCCGACCTCCCTACTAATATTGTTTTCTCTCGGACACTATATACTAAACTGCTTTCCCAAATGGTTTCGCAATGCTAACTAGCTAAGGACTTCCTCGCTTGATGAGGATCAGAAGATGATTAGATGACAAATATCGGGGAGGGCTGAGTTTTAATAGTTTTATGAGCGAGAGGCAGTAAGGATGTGATATATGATACCCTCTCTTCCCTCCGAGAGTATCAACCAAGTTCCCGTTTTTCCTGAATATCATTATTAACCCCACACCACTCCAGTCCTCCGGGATTCACCAACCGAGACCAACCAATTTCTCTACTCTTTCACACTGCCTACTTCTTCACATGCGTAAATGAGATCGGACTGATGGATTTTTACTTCACATAATGCAACACACACTTGGAAAGGTACGAAGAAATTTACTCTGCCCTGTTGTGTGTATTGCGTGAGCTAAGATATTGCTTGCTTTTTTATGAACACTCAATCTCGTCTACAACTTCCCTTCTACTCCACAATGATTAGTATTGAATTAGATAGGAAAGGTCGTTTCAGTCGATTTTTGTGTCAGAATTAAGATATGAAGTTGTATCAACTACACCCAAAAAGACCCATTCATACTTTCTTTATATTTATACATATATGCATTAACACACACACGGACTCATTTCTTCATATCAAAATGTATATTTAGTGTACACAGGTTATTTATAAATTGCAGTGGTGAGACTCTCCATCTATATAGACTAATATAGACGAGGAGTTTATATAAATATTAAACACGTATCATGAGACATGAAAACAACAAATTCAGTTTGAGAGGTGGAATAAAAGTTAAGTGAAAATAAATTGATGGGCGATCCTCCAGCATTTTAAAATGATACTATTCCATTAGACCGCTTTTAACTTTGATGATGTCTCGCATACTAAATTAGTCTAATATGATTTCCGTGCTGGCGTATAAAATCTTTACAACAGGACTAATTATGTATTTCTCTATTGAAGTAAAAGGGAGAAGAAGAACGGAGGAATAAAACAGGAGCTGTGCAAGAGAGAGAGAGATCAGGTAAGTAATCTCAAGGAAGAAGTCCAAGTCTGTATATATATGTAATATATATATACATGTAGGTAATGTAGGTAGGGAGGGAAGAGGGAAGAGAATAGTGTAGCATATGATAATATTAATGATATAAAATGAAGAGGAGTTAGTTAAGTATCAGTGTAAAGGTGGGGGAGCTGGGTTTGTTTCACACGAGGCATGAGCTCCGCCTGAAAACCAGTTCTCCGCCCGTTTGTACCAACTCCGCTCCAATGGGGCCGACGAGATCCGGTAGAAGTGAATAAAACCGATTTTTTCACTCTTGTTCCTGCCAGGGAATCATTTATGCTCAGAAATTATTGTACCAACTACATCAACTAATCTCCACTTAATGGAAAAATCTCTGACTCTTACATGAACTTTCAACGCGTCATTTCCACTTGGTCTCTCTCTCTTCGTATCTAGCCGATGTGTCATACTTTGCCAATGATGTGTCACTGGAAATATTGCAGACTCACTCTCCAATTACATCTTAATTGATTATGCCAATTATTGTGCCAATTTCTGGAAGATGCAAAAATACTAATTTCATGTGATGGTCTGCAAATGTCTTTATGGTGTGTGAACTGCCATCACATTATATGATTCTGTTAATTTAGCTGTTTACATGTTGTCCAAGTTCCACAGCAGCCACAAGCAAAGTGAGGACAAAATCCCCTCTTAATAATAAAGGCATAAATAACGAAGCAGTAAAATGGAAACATTTCCGGGTGAGTCGTTACAGAAACCGGGAGGAATTGGGCATGCCTTATAACTTGGTGATAATGATGACGGTCATCATAATCATCACTGTCCTCCCTTTGTGAGTGAGTATTATCGCTTATTAATATCTTGTGTCACCATTTTGAAGGAAACTTATCTCATTTGAAGCACACAGAGTGAGTTTTCCTTTCATTGGGTGAATTAAATCGAGTGAGGAAACGTAAAGTACATGTAAAGAAGAATGCTATTCACTGAATAATTCAATAGAATCAAAAGACCCGTTTATAGTTTGGATAGGTGCTATGGCAGTGTAGTAATGGTGTTCATTCAGAAGTAACAAATTTAACCCATCTGCTGGTCGAGAGAAAAGCCGGAGAACCCTTTCAAAGATAAGTATCAGGGTGGATGATGTGAAATAAAATTTGGATCAGATTTGCTGACAAAATAATACCCGACACTTCCACTTATAGACGAATCAAGAACAAGACTATATACATACGAGTTTCCCTACCAGCCAGCCAACTTTGTGTTGTTCATCCGTGACTCCCATGCGCGTTCCATAAACGCTTTGTTACTGAACCAACTATTCTCATAGGAGTATATACAGAAATATACACCAGAGTTCTATTTGTCCTCAAAACTAATTCAATTATTACAGTGTACTTAATAGATGAACACTTGAGGTCCCTCAGATTTCCCCATTTATTTCATCTTTCTCCTGCCTAGACGCAAGGCTCTCCATCATTTTCTGTCTCTCGGTCAATTTAATGGGGTCGCTACCAATGGAACTGGATGGGTCATAATTAAGACTCGCTTCCAATAGTCCTTTCCCAGTGTATTATGTGCCATTGAGTACATCAGGCCACTGCTCTGTACATAATAGACAAATGTCGACGGCACATACACACACATTTCTCATCTTTGTTATGGCACTTTGAATGGGTAATGCGTTATGAAGTAGTTACGTCTATTATTTATTGCCTACCGGTTTCATCCTAATATCCCTAATCCCCCTTAAAGACCTTTTAACAAAACTAATTTTATTTCCATTTTGTAGCACCCTTAATACGGCTACAAACTCAACCGACTATGCAAAAAATATGTTTCTCTCCCTCATTTTGTGCTCAATGTAGTTGCCAAGCGAGAGAATCCGATATATAATTGCACAATTGCGCCACTAAACCTCCATTTCTTGGAGCAGTTTCATGCAGACTTTCTAGTACGGTTGACGCATGAAGCTGCACAGTAGTGTGCATCTCAATTTTCAAGTGAGTCCCAAACATAATAGTCTAAGGTTTGAGATGAAAATGATTCAGAAATGAAAAAGCTGAGAGGAGCTCTCCTCCAAGTAGAAAGGCAACAAGAAGATACTCGTTGGTGTAGGACACTGGTTTCTCCAGAGCGACTTACACAATTCAGTCTCAAAATTCCCTGCCTGCCGTCCTCTAAAAGTCTCCTCACCCATGAGAAGCTTTCTTGCTTTCTACTACTTTGAGGCGATGATATGCTAGAAGTTCTTGTTGCACACGCAGAGGATCCAGTCATTTTACACTCGTCACTTAATCGTCCTCATTGCTTCAGATATGCTGGAAAGCTGGAATGAAAGGAAGATGCGTTTAGGCGTTAACGCAAGAATTCTTCGCATTACAAAAACCTTTTATTACTTTGAATTTCGTGATACAGTTTAAGGTAGTAACTTCGTAGGTTGTGAGACGCAGAGAAGTATGTTTATCAAAAAATAGATCGAGTGTAATAACAGACAGTTGTGCTAAATAGGATGGAAAAGAAGAAGTTATTGTTCTGGAAACTGAAAAGGAAATGAAGAGATTAAATTAAGCGAAAGAATGCAAATTGAACAGCAGAAAGGGTTGAGAATGTAATCATAATGAGGGAGTGAACACCTTGGTGGTATATAACTCATTATCAAATCAATTCCAGTCATTCTTCGCATTTCACATTTCTCCGAGAGAAATATTCTGGCTCATTTCCTTCCCATTTAATCATCCAAGGATGGATTAAGTTGTACCGTGTAGAATGTGGGAAGGAGAGAGTTTAGTAATAGAGTGTGAGTGGTTGGGCATTTCAGTGGGCCAAACGGTTGACGATGTAATAAAGGCATAAAACACACTATATATAAGACATGAATTCCACTAGACTTGCAATTTTACTCGTACGCACGTATTTCACTGGTAAACTATAAGTAAAGTAATACCACTAAACCCCAACACTTTTGGTTTTTCGGCAAACTCTGGCTTATTCTTTGTTCCTTTAGTAGTTCTTATGTAACCTCCTCTGCACGATAACTTACACTTCACATAAGTAGTTGGGCTGCACTTTCTACTTTCACATGATGATATGTAAATCACACCAATCATTCCCCTTTCGTGTTACTCTCCTAAATGGCTTTAGATTCTGCTAATGTTTAATCTACACTATTCTACATTTACTTAAAGTAGAAAGTGAAATTCCTTTTAATTAGACCTTTTGTAGTACTTAACAATCCTTGTGTGCAGTGGCTGCATTAATGTGTGCATGCAGAAAAGCAATTATTAATCTGTGTCCAGTCTTTAATTACCCTCAAATTTGAAATATGAAATAAAATAATAAATTGGAAAGTCAGAAATCGCACTTATCTTGCGCATAACTTGTTTGTACTTCTTTCACCCACTTCCACTCGTTTTACGTGTGTATTTGTGGGTATTAACAAACCTTTAGAAAATTAAACTTTCCTCAATTTACTGGGTTAGTGCAAACACGAATTATGTTTGGAAAGGCAGATGGATTATGGATATGTACACCAAAACTCAACACGTGCAAGGTTGCATGTGTGTGCTGTACTTTTTGTCAAACGTAGCCATGGGTGGCTTTTCCTTCAAAAACTTTTTCACCATGTGTTCTCTAGTGACATTTCTAATTTCTAAGGTCTTCTCTCCTATCAAGATATGGAATCAAGTACTTATTTTCATGCGAGGAAGGCATCTTTATCTCTCCATTCGTTCTATCGTACTTTTGACTGTTGCTTTTATATATTTTAAATTAAAACATACCACAATCCGAACACGGAAAGGAGAATGTATATAAACAAGCATGGTCTTTAAATCCATCTCCTTAAACACACAACAGGTCTTCAGTAGTCTTCACTAACTGGTATAAACAATTATTTGTTAGACTAACTAGCATGTATAAGTAAGAACAAACGAATCCACAGCATTTAAGAGCAAGACTCAAAAATACCGTATAATTTCTTGTTCTCAAGCTTTATACGAAGACCAGTGCAATCTTATCTTCCCCAGTGATGTAATGGTCTCTGTTAATGATGCGACGTATAATAAAAATTGAAGATATTTAAGAAAAATTATGAGTGAAATATATAAACATTTAGTTTAGTAATTACCATGACAGAGCAATAAAGAGGGTGATTTGTTCCACCTAATTTAACCAGAAATGACGTCTGTGTTCATTTAACTAACCCATATAATTAAGGAAAGAGCGTGGCAAGGATGTGCACAAGGAATAGAGGGACTAAAGACTTAATACAACGATGACTCTCCGCCTCAGAAAGATGGATGAGTTGGTAAAAGAGACGAAAGTGTATGTGTGTGCGAAGGATGTTTAATAGTGATAAAGTAATAGGTTCATTTCGTAGCTACTATCGCATGATAATTATTCCCTGAAGGAATAAAGAGTGCTGTCATTAATATTCAAGGAAGGGCAAAAATACAAAGTCTTCTCATTTAGTTTGTAATTATTTATTTGAACAGAGAGCTATATCCTCCAAATGATATTACATGTACGGCAGGAATGAACATTTGAGCTGAACACAGGGGTCAGCATGCTCAAACTGTTTTGCATCTTGTACTCATTAACGTGTTCTCAAAATGAGATTATTATTCAATTAATAAATCTGTTTCAAGCTTCAAGTAGAGAGACACTGTACGTGTGATTGATACACGAGAGTTACTTATTTCTTATTTGCTTGCAGCTCAAGTCTTCGTCGTTTATATTCATCAAGTGTTCAATTAGTATGCATACTAATGCACTAATACGGATGTTTTGATACAAGAAGACTAAAACTCCTTCAGCAACACAATTTTTGTGTTGCAAAAACGCCCAATATTTGTTAATTTGTTTTGAAGTAACCATTAAAAGTTAGTCAAGGACAACGTAGAGTAAACCATTTGTAAACAGGACCAATCACTGCGTCATTTGTATTTTGGATGTAACTTCTGTTCTTTGAAAACTAATAAGCGTAAATAAAGAAAAAAGACTAATAGAGAAATGACTCCTCTACAAGGTGTCCACTTACTTGAAGATAATATAATTGTGTAACAAGCGTCAGGAAAGAAATCTCTCCCAAAGTTGGGTCAGGTTTCAGAGCTTCAGCAGGGATGCTCATGAAACCACGTAAACGAGATTTTTCCGAATAAAAGAGACTTTAAATGAGGATTAAACAAGGGATTTAATGTGAGCCTCCAGCCTTTTAGTTACCTTTTCCACATTATTAAAAAGAACGTAACTATTACTTTAAACACGAAGCCTATCAGAGAGCTGGAGGTACTGGTAAATTCTTTTCTTGTCCCCGACAGTCTTCTTGACTGACACAGAGAACCCACCTCATAGTCAGCACGGGAACATCATCATCATTACAATATTCTGTCTCTCTGTATCTTTGAAATCGCTGACGGTACTTCAACAGTCCTGTTTGATGATACTATCATCCCTTTCTTTTAATAAATCTTAACAAAAGAATAGGAATAATGTGTATATCTTGTGAAGAGACGAGCACCTGGCTTGCATTAAACTGATACTTCTTCCTTGAGGTTCTCCCTTACGCAACCTTTCACACGCAGCTCTAAAAGTCCAGGCTGGAGGTTTATTACTTTTATTCGTTTCAGTGTGGGACTCATCACTCATTGCTTATCAGTATCACACAATACTACAATTAATAAATTCGATGGGTTAACTATTGCCACAGTGCAAAAATGGCGTATGCCTTAATCAGTCACCGAACTTAAGAAATCTTTGAGGATGGAGAGCAAAGTTATTGCGCTAGAGGTTGATTGAGCATTGATTAGCAAAGTAATTTGACTACTGTGTGAGTATTAGGTGTATTTCTTTATGAGCTCATAATTTGCTGCTTATAACTGGTATAACTAGTTTGCTGCATTCTAAATGAACTTTTTAGACTGCACCAAAACTGACAAGGTAAAGGTTAGAGGTTCAAGATGCAGGCGAAGTAGACAGAGTGTGTAGTTCTAAAATTAATTAATCAGTCGTAACAAGAAAGGATGCATTGAACGATTCGACTTAAGCTTAAGTTGGTAAGGTCACAAAATATCTCAACCTGATTGTCATTAATTGCATTGAAACTGGAGTCATGGAGTCAATCTTTAGTCCAACCTACGTTTCCTAAACCCTAAATGGATTTAAAAGGTACTTACAGAAAAGTAGGTCTATTCAACCCAAAGGAATTAATATACTTTATCGCACCATTAATAATTGTGTAGGAAATGTGAAGTGGGAAGATGACACTTAATAGAACCTATTTGTATTAAATTGAACACTCATGTGCAAAGGTTTCTCAAAATGCTATGCACGTATTAATAAGTGTACCTGGAAATATAATTTAATCATATGTAATATCTCATTCACCGAGCTCCGTTTTATTGGATTTTGTATGCGGAAAATGATTCTGTAACTACTGAACCGTTAAAAGAAGTCAACTTTTCCATGCATTCGTGAAAAGGTGACAGTTTTTTGTAAGTTTGGGTTGGTTGTGTTGCTCCTTTTAGTGCTAGACTGTTATGTGAATGAAAGGGTATATATGGAGGAATAAAAGGATTTTTAATAAACTACACAAATCTCCCTCAGAGGGACCAAAAGGTGTATATATCGAGTTGAGTATATGAACTGAAGTGACATGTGGGCTGCGAGAATCAAAGTCACAATAATAATAGTTGTAATGCGACCAATAATAATAGCAAAGTAATATAGCAACTTTGATAAGGGGATGAATAAAGGATCAAGCGTGAAAGGAACAACTGTGAAGGTATTCACTGGAAGTCAAATCGTTTATCAATTCCACGTTTCTCGTCTCATTGCATGACACTTTCACACAATAAAACTCATTTGAACTAAATCTCTAATGAATTTACTCCGTCCATTATCGTTTCTCTGTGTTAAATCAACTATCATTTCACATTTCATATCCTGCTTGCATGGCTGCATTGCGTGTATCCTTTCATGGATGACTTCTCGGGAATCGTGGTGGTGTTAACATGCTTTCCAGGAGAGCATGTGGATTATTCTTCCCTTTCGAAATGCATGCCACGAAGTACAGGAGAACATTATTTCAAAAGTTTCTAACCTCAAGCAATGTAAATTAGAAGGGCATATTGTATGCGAGATGCACAGAAAAAGTGGACTAATAAAATTAAGTCTTCAGTTGTGTTCTCTCGGCTAATACATTCAACTTATTTTGAATCATTGAAATATCTGTAAATAACTACTGTGTTACTCTATAGGTATTCTACCGATGGCCGGCGTATTTTATGACATTAAGATACTCTTCTTTCTTTAAGTTAATGCATTTCAATTAACACATTGTAAATTTTACACGCTTCGTTAATGCTCATAAACTTTTACTTGCTATCCTTGGCATAAGCAGTACATGTAGATTCCATTATCAAATATTCATCTGCTCCAAGAAATCCAGACAAAGCAAAACAAAAGTTCGAGAAACAAACCATTGTTGGTATATAATAATAACTGGTGCCACTATTGAAATACATTTGTTTTTCAATCACCTTTTCTTATTAGTCAATAATATGATGACTTCAAATGTATTCCATAAGTGCTCCTTGTGCAAAACGAACAAATGAAATCACTAAACTTACGATACAGTAGAATCTTAAATTTAAATGGCTGTTTTGTTGTCAATCCCTCTGAATAATACAACAGATAGCATCTTACATTTATTTTCATTGAGAGATGAAACCTAATAACATATCTTCGCTCGTGCTACTGAAGGATTTCTACAAAACTGTAAAATGTATTAAAGAAAAAAGGCACACATTTGTAGCAAAATGTAATTATGTGAATTGGACCACCGCAGAAAGGTCCACGCAAGAACTTCTTTGCTTGAGAAAAAGGATGCAGAAAATTAGTAAAATATAACCATCTATTACTTATCCGATGTGTTATACCTCAACATCATCCAATGTTAGCAAATTCTACGAGTACACGACAAGGGAAGACCTTCTTGATGGTCATTCATACATTTCACATGCAAATTTTTGTGCAAATTGGGGAGCAGCAGCACACATGATACCAATAGACGATACAAGTGTGATAAGAAGCCACAGAATACTGCAGGGCTGACCGTGTGCATAACAAATGTGTATTGGTGATTTAAATTTTACAACAATCAGCACACAGGAAAAAGTATTCATGTTTTTACACATATTAATTAGATGTTAGAGCAAATCTTCTCCCGGATATTGTATATACATAAGATTTAATTAGCCGGTCAGAGAGGTCATCAGTCAATACGAAATTGTATGATTCTGTTAAGCATATTTAATCACAAGGAAAGTATAAAATCTGCATGTAAACAATACTTATATGCTTTAAGTGTTCAGTGTCAAGTGTTGATTCCATCTTACAACAAGACATCATATCGTATACATTGTCTATGCTAAACATGTTACACACTTCACTACATCACTCAAAGTTCTTCATCAAAACTCACACACACCTTCTAATTCATAGGGAGATTCGAGAAAAACTTTCAGCTAGCCGAGTGTCAGGAGTAATTTATTGTAAAAATTGCCCATCAATTTCTTATCATCTCTGTAAAATTATCCTCCCAATTATGATAGTCACAATAAATTAAGAGTGTAACTACTAATTTCATCATCATAGTGAAGACTCGTTAGAATGAATGACCATAATTAGAATCTTTCAAGCCAAACATATTGTTGATTTTAATCGACCCTAATGCACTCAACATGGAGATGTAGACGCAATTTGGCATTATTCTCAGGATTTTGGTATAAGGCAGTAATGCAAAACACGTATAATGAGATTAGTTGTGAGAGTGAATATTAAGTGTGATTTACTGACACGCCGACTCCCCAAAATAATTTTTAAATAATCAGCTAACAGCTAAATTTAATAATTTCCCCTCTGTTGTACACAATGTTACCAGATAGTCTATCTGTCAGACACAATCTCTAGATGACTTCAACAGTACTCAGACATACCGTGTGTAATTAATTTACCAGATGGAAGTGAAAACATGCTTAAGGTTGCCGATTGTGACTCGTGATCAGAAAGCAATCTAGAATTTTATAAATTTCAGTGAATCTTATTTTATTAAGTTGTAGGTTGAAGGCTTCAAAATTTATTTTGTTATTTTCTTCGCAGTAATTTGCAAGGAATAATTGTAAAAGTGCATAATATTGTGTCTGTTTTTCGCTTTTTGTTAATTAAATAGACGTCAGATTCAGATAAGAAAAAGAAATTTTATTCTTTCTCAATCGCTTATATGAAAAAAACTGAATTAAGAACTTATACGAGATTGTCAACAAATGTGCTTAATTGAAGAAAAGAACAATAGAAACCAGAAGAACGCGATAGTAGTGAATTTTCCGTGTATATTCTAGATATTAATTATGAAAATAAATTTTGACATTATAAAGAGGAAGAAATTCATGCAACTGGGAGTTCGTCTTTTAAGCGTAATAGTTTTTGGCATGTTCGTGAAGCAGATGCACATTTCCATTTTGCATTTCATGTCTGAAACGTCGTCATTATCGCGTAGAAGATAGAACGCAGGGTAAGTGGCATAAAAGAGAACAATTAGCCGGTTCATTCTTGAGCCCAATTATAAAATTCTTTACAAGAGTAGGAACAGGAAGCCGTTGTCTCGGGTGGAAACATGGAATTCTCGAAGTCAAACGCAAGTGTGCATTAACCAAAAAATGAAGTCACTCACATGACTATTTATAACTCGGATGGTGGGCTCATCCTAATAATTGTGGCATGATGACCTTTATCGTTCACATCTAAATTATGAAGAAGCTGTGAAACAAAGAAATGAGATTGTTACAAAATGAATGTGAAAAGTTAAACTTAGCGTGGACTCACAGTAGCGTTTAATGAGGGTGATGGCGCCTTGTGATAACAAAATTGTCGAAGAAGTGCTCCACTCTGACCTCCCTTCGTGATATTACGCTTCTACACACTACCGTTTCACAGTCTCATTCCTATTCTTCCAACCTCTTGATCAAATATTTGATTTAAGCATATGATTAACGCAGTAAGGATCCCATAGTCATGGCGTGACTGATTCCAGATGTGTCACTTACTGATCATTTCGTGTTTCCGCAAATATTATCTTAAGAAAACTAACTATAAATATATTATTTCAAACCCTAAGTGTCCTTCTCACTGTTACAGGACAGCTTTTTCAAGCCAGAAAAATATTGTGTTGTGAACCACCAAATATGACATCTATTACTTTATTATCCTCTGTCGGAGATTAATTCACTGGAGCGTACCGTGATATTTTTATTAGCAAGAAGTGAAGTGGAATGAGAATTATGTCTTTAATAAAGCTAAATAGGGTATACACATTTCTTTAAAAGTCACACGGACCACAACAAAAGAAAGGAGAGTACAAAGCAAAAAAGTTCAAGCCGACGACATGCATTCGTCGTTTTGTGTAACTCAAGTCAACCCATTCAGATGTAAGCGATTGAGATTTCGAGAGTCACTAATTCTTGACCGCAGATTTATTTACATCATTCTTACCTCTTTGCACACACACAATACACCTAAGAGATTGTCATATTTGACAGTTCTTGTAATTCCAACCGCACATGCACCCGAATTCTTAAAGGTTTGACAAGTCAAAGGGTTAAATACTTTATTGGTTTTGATTTAAACTCTCTTATTGCAAAGCATTTAGTTTATTACTTCCCCTGAACGATGTGCTGTACACAAATTGAGTGACAAGGATACAGAAATCTGGGAATAATATGGTGTGGGGAAGAATGAGATAGGAGATGTGAATATGAATGTCAAAATTTCCTCTCTGTCGTTCATCAGTCAATCTCAACAAACTCTTTCAATCATAACATTCATAACTCTGCACGAGAGGAAGATAATGCGACCGTAAAGTTACTTTGAATGACTTTGTCGCTTGCTAGTTGACTTTTGGTGAAACACGCACAGATTTGAAGCGTACACACGAGAACTTTTCCTAGCCGAGCTGATGCCAGTTGTGTTCTACATTTAAAGTGTGCATGTGTTAGACAAAGCTGTTTACCTAAACTGCACTCAAACAAGAAAAATAACTGTCTGAATATCCCATTGAACGTGTTTGATGAAGAATGACAACTTAGGCACAAATTCGATGGGACAATGAATAATATCGCATGCAATGAAAGGATTTACCATCCATTGCATTCTCAAATGAAAGTATTATTATTCAAATCATATTTCCAATCAATTGGTATGCAGATGCCTGAACTGCTGATGGATTTGTGTGACCTCGGAGTATGCGATGAATGTGCTTGACAGTTTGCTTCCGGTCACTTTTACTTAAACCAATGGATTTGAACTTGGAGTGCATGTGAATGAACCAGAAGCCGGAAAAGACAGTGTAATAAGTAATTGTTCGATGATCGATCTGAAAATCTGAATTATACTATCCTATGGGGCAATGTAGGACGTGTTGGGGTGACCGGAGTGTCCTGTTCGATTTCATTCATACTTTTCGTTCCTAAAAGAATAAAATATTGCTGTGGATTAAATATGTGAGTTGTTTTAATTGTAATAGTTGTGAGTTGGGTGAGCTCACTAAAAAGTAAAGCTGCAATAGTACAAAAGAGGTAGATTACCTGTCGGCTGTCAAGTATCTTAGAAAGTATAGACTGAAAGGCAGAAACAACAGATGAAAAGCAAGTTAATTTGGGTTCAACAGAATTGCCTGTATCAACGTGCCTCTTGCTACGGAACACAGATTGGTAATTAAAATGTTCAAAGGAAGCTACTGGCGTTTTGATGTCAAGTTATTATGACGAGGGTTAATTTTAATCTTACTGAAAGCGGATTATTATAACAAAGATGAAAAGGGTTTCACTGTAAGCTTCTGACAGTGCAACAAGTAAAAATTACTCTAATTCTTCTCATAAATTGACTTTTGCTTGAACCTAAACAAAGCTGGTTTAAATTAATGCTAAACTTATCAGACTCATTAACGATTACTTGGAAGGAATTATGGGTATGTGGAAAGCGATTATGAATTTTCAATGAGCTTGTGCGATTTAGTAATTCTGCCATTTCTTTGAATCAGAGGTTATTAGGTTGTTATTTACCAAGTGGTTTACAAAGTCTCATCTTCTATTTCAATTAATCATCTAGTTATATGCGGTGTACGGATAAAGAGTTATGTAACCAGTGTGGCATTTATTTACCTCGAAACTAACGCAATTGCATATTGATGTTTATTAATGCTGGTAAAATCAGAATGTACTGCTGCACGTTAAAACTTTAAAACTGCATACTGGCTGCACAAAATATAAAAGTTTGTTTGCCATACTGTAATGCAAATAGCTAGAAAGGTACAAAATACAAGAACCAAAGTGGAAAAGGTTTTCTAGTTGATAATGAATAGTTGTAAAAGACAAAAAATGTGTAGATTAGCTTGTCTAGAAATTTCTTAAAGCTCGACTGGCAGTATTGACTGTTTGTTGGTGAAGATGGTTGTTAGAAAAATTGGTTCATAATAACTCAATTTATTCTGACTGTTGGATAATCAATCGGACTGGGGTCTACAAGACGAAAAAAGTTCGTGGCTAGAAGAGCATTTTCTTCGTAGAAAGAAAGGGAATTAGGCATTGCGTGAAATCTAATTAGTACCTTTCAATTTGACGAGCGGAGTAGGGAACGATATACTCAAATGGAGAGACTAACCTTCTCTGAATTCTATCTTACAACAATGACTTAGACACGCGAAAAAGTAGTCCAGAAATTCTGTTTAATGGTTTAGAATTCTCTCGCTGGAATGAATGAACACACTGGAACGGGAACCATCATAACCTCTGGCTGCGATGCTGTATTTGATAAAAAGTTGTAACTCCCTGTAAACACAATGGACCGAAAAATATGTAGACTAATTGCACGGACAACTCACCCAAAATTGCTCACCGTTGAGTGAGAGTAGCATTACACTCATTGAGGATTATGATTGCTAATCTCTGAGCTGAGCAAAACACTACGGTCTGACAAGGCTGGTCTTTACTTTTACGGTTTCGTGTGAGAGGTGGAAGTGAGTACAATTAAATGATGGGCTAACTTCTTTTCCAAGAAGCAATCATTCCAAACAGTAATTTTTTCAGTTTTTCTCACATCATAAATCTTTTTACTCTTTCATGGCACGAAACAACTTATTTATCGATCTTGGAAAGAGTAAGTTGTATTATTTTAGACATGTTGAGGCTCTTATAGCTTTTGTTTTTGTTTTCGATATGACATTTATTGGTAAATTACTGACAAATGAAGAAATCACTTTATTCATCGAGCATGCACATTATACTATTTATTAAGCTGTCAATTAATGTCCTATCAAAGTGGAACAGCTAGTGACCCGGACAAAAATACACAAATTATATCATTACTAAACTTAAATATTAGGTTACGAGTAGGTAGTAAGGTTAGTATTTAGAAAAATCATATGTTTCGGAGTAAATATAAATTAACTTAAACCAATAATCTTCGTGTAATCATTGTGATTACAGCATCAACGATTCGTTTTGCTCGCACTTAAGAAAAATAAGCCAAAGTGCACAAGCATATTCACTTACTTAGTTAGATAATTTTATGCTTTATTGAATATTTTCCATGGGTTGCCAGCAAATGAATTAAGCGATTCTATGACAGATTCTTATCAGCTTTTAATTGACCCGCAAAATGCCCGATTCCTCTATCTGTTTGAGAATTAATAGCCCGTAAACTTAGTTTCACCAAATCGACAAAGTAACCTTTGGCATTGACACATATCCTGGAGATGTCTTTTTCATCAATTGCATCTTGGGGTGATACTCACGAACATTCCTTCACTTACAGTAATTATCCAACACTGTTTGCGATTAATGGTTTTGAACGGCTGATATAATTTAGGCGATCAGTGTGCCACAATTAAATGCAAGTATGTGTGTAGATAACAACAGAATGGAGGAAAAGTAAAGGTCTAATCCTGATTTAAGAATGAATGCATGAACTCATTTTATCAAGCGTATTACAGATGAATAGTAATGAAAAATGGGGGTGGAAATGTTCGAACTGACCCTCTATCTAACATACTGAAGGAGAGGGGTCAAACGGCATGCAACTATCCACAGGAAGACGGATCATTTGTACGACGTAAGAAGTAACAGGGTGCTTACTGTACATTCCCTAGAGTTTCTTTATAGTGAACACGAAAAACGGGTCAAATAAAGTGAAGAGCATGTCTTATCGTCATTTGGTTGGGTGATTGCGTGACTGGGCAAAACCATTTCCAGGTGAATATCTGAATTTGTTTCCTATACTTTATGACATATGGGCTAAATATTGGAAACAACCAATTTGCCTCACAACAACCTGAAAATTTTTTCCTTGATGTTTCACTACCACTTACTGCCCGTAAACGAAGAGAAGGGGTATATATACTGTGTTTTCCAGCTTGTATTACTAATAGGAACACTTTTAACTTTTAGCCTTTACCACTGACTTTTACTCTACTATTATTACGCGCAACATTAGTTTGCTTTTACCAGGCTTAAATGCAACTTCCTTCGTCGAGGATGCATACCACGACTGTAAGCAAATTTAACTAGACCCATTACAACTTCTTCACTGCACAACCTAACGAGTTGAATAGTAGAGAAGCAAACAGCACGCACTTACTTCCAAGATAACATGTTCGTTGCCAATTTGGACCTACTGATTGCCATTTACTTATCACCCTCGTTTTGTATCTGAACCACTTTGTTATTACGTAAAGCCTGGAATGCGTACCAAAAGAAATATGTCATAGCAGACATGACTGACTTTATCTATTTCTCTTCTGCAATCATTAGCACTGGGCAAAGTTGATTAACTTTTTAAGTTCTTTAGTTTTAGTTCAAAATAAAAAAATGCACTATGAGACGTAAAAAGTTGTCGTTAAGATTCATAGAATTCCATATACAAAAATAATTAATTTAGATTAATTACAGTTCGATAAGGGAGTCAATATGAGTTAAATGGTTCCCACTGCAGCGTTCCAAATCTAAAGATTTTTACGAGACTTTGTTTACATCAGTTCAAGGTGAACGATGGTATCCATCAATAATGTTGGAGATCCTGTCTATCTGAACTGAACAGAGTTCATAGTACATTCATCCACAAAACTTTTATTTGTAAGCACCAAACGATAGATAAAAGGATTCAGAGTGTAATAGTATAATCCTCTCGCCTGAATGTGGCGATAATTGGCTCTGACAGTTTAGACTTGCATAATAAGACCTTTTAAAAATCACATACACTTTTGTTAGCCATTATTATCTCTGTCTGAGAAGTCAGGCAGAAGGAACGTGAATAGAAATAATGCATCTAACTATAAGTAGCTATATTTCCATCACTTCTCATGGGGTAGTACTTCTCGTTGCATTGTACTCTTTCATATCATTCTGTATCCTATCTCTGTTAATACCCCACCAGTGAATCTATAAACTTCACATACAAATAAACAGACCCTCAGTATCTCTTACAATTATTGCAATGTAACAAATCAGTTCACGATGAGCCTTTTCACATAAACAAATGATTTGAAGATCTACTTTACCAAATCCCAGGCCTTAAGTTTGTAATCCAATAATAAAATAACACAGATGAGAATATATATAATCATTACCATGATATATAAGAATAAAGAAGATACACGTAAAATAGAGATGGTCATGTGTAAAAGGAACACTGGAGTGTTAAGCAGTGGTTACAACGTCTAGCCAGCTTAGGGTAGGATAAGTGTAAAATAAAACTTTTTACCAAAAGCTTATTCGAGCGCTGATAATAAGTGAAGTATCTTTTAAAAAGAACATGAAATCCACACTCATGTTACTAAAGTGCATTCACATTTCTATTAGCTCAAGTACCACACTTGTACTCATTCATTACATATAATTCCCAAAGTTGTTTGAAAATAAAAGTGAGTATTGTTCTCTACACAAACAATTACGCTGGGGGTCTAGAATTTGAAAAAATAGAAATTAGACCTATACAATAGAACTTTGATGTTTTAGGAAGCCCCCAAATATTGATTTTCACCTATTCAACTGAATTTGACAGGTCCTTATTGTTTCCAGACTTATATCCTTTACTGCTTGAGCCTCAAGGAGACCATTCATTGAAACACTCTCAACATACAACTGTTTCACTCTGTTGGTTGAACTAGACGAACAAGTAACAATTTACCCTATGTTGTCTGCTTGTCTTAATGTGTCGTAGGCATCATTATTCTGAGCGTAATTTCCAAATAGGTAATTAAGTTTTATGTTACGGGTATAGTAGTAATTACACTGTTTAATTTGTCATTAGAATACAGATATCATACAAGTCTTGTTTTGGTGCATTCGGAAAGTGAGCGACTAAGTTGTAATGGTTATTTTAATGACGCTTTAAAACTACTCCTGATGCAGTTGAATGGGCATAATTACAGATGAAGCTTGGTGCTTGGAATATCTACTATCGTGTAAACACAATTCGGTCACTAAGATTCCCAGATTTAAACGAAGGAGGCTTGTACCAACATTGACCAACTGTGGGAGGTCAATTTTCACCACTTCACCTGCCTGTGTAGAATAAAGGTAAAAAATTAAGATTTTTCCGCGTTCCACGTCTTTCATCTTTTGTCATCTTAGAGTGTGATTTAGTAGTGTATTATACTCAGCAACCCTCTCTTAGAAAAGTGTAATTACAGTCGATTGCCACAAATTTCTCTCTGTATGAATGACAGTGTATAACACCAAGCTAACATTAAGAGCAAGGGACACATCCTCCACGAAGTGATACAAAGCTGAAGGTACCTCATAAAATCCCAACTTCATCATAGTCACCATGAATATTTTTTGTACGGACAACAATTGCTAATCAAGTTGAATGGGATTGAGAATCTTTACTGTTCAATAAACTCAAAGGAAAACCAGTAACTCCTTTTATCTACTAGGACATTTAATGTCATGCTAACTAATTGATTAGGAGTCGTGTAGAACGATACCTTTGAGGAGTCACCTTGGACGTACTTCTAAAATGTGGCTCATGCCCCAAAATGAAAAGAATGAAGAGTGTCAATTGTACAATTCGTGGGATGGATGGATGGCATTTTGATCTCTTAGACAAGTTGGACCCAAAGTGGTTGTTGAGGTGTGTGTATGGTGGTCTACTGTACAAAGCAAGAATACAGATTGAAGAAGAGAGTCCTGCGAAAGAGATATTATTATTGCTATTGTGTGCAATGCTGTGCACCCAAATGCTGCATTTTATATACCTGCAAAATTACAGTACAAACGCCTTTTTATTATTGTTTGTCGAGTTTCTTCTGCTGTCTCCAAAACCCAACCATGGAGAAAATGTCACCGTTTTGAGAATCAAAAGAGAGGGTGGAGTTTTATGTGTGAGCATCTGGGCGACCTACCTATTGACTTTGTTCTAGCATCTTTCGACACACAATGATGACTCTAAGGGCACTTGAACATCATACGAAACAAGGTTTATCAAAGTGAACAAATTTTGTATAACTACAGGCCAGAAAAAAAATTATTGGGCGTTGAAAAATATTACTGCAATGGTAGATAAGTTAGTTTGACGTTTCTAACTGATATTATGGAAAGAGTACATGATAACATTGTTGAATTCAAGTAGCAAATCCCATCCGCCAGTGGGGTTCAAGTGAAAGTTAAGAAAGGTTTAAAAGTTAAGGTTAAGTTAAGGTATTTCGAGTTCAAGTTAAATAATATGGTTTATTGGCTGGCATGACTGAGCCGCCTTGTCGTTGCAGCACTGGGGTATTCGAAGTTGTCTGTGAAATTTTGAAGCTCCATGAATCCGTGAATGCTTATTGTATTCTTGTACAAAGATATCTCTTATACTGGAATTGGTGCAATTTTTTCATGGAATCGCAACAAAACGGGTCCATTCGGGTGTGCTTTCGAACCTCCCTACCATATAGTGACTTGTCGTTCAATCACATTCTATTCAACACAGACTCATTGATTGATGCGAGTTTGAAGTACAAAATAATACGGATCTATAGACAAATGAATGAATGAACTGACTTCGCTTAACTTTCCTTCACAGACACTTCATCTTTTCTTTTGTCCTCAATTATATTGCTCTATTGTCGTAATTTTAGTCTCACTTTGAGCTCTAAGAGTCTTTGTGTAGTTTATTAGGTCCTCGCCAATGAGAATCGGGGATACAAGAAAATCAGTAAGTCTCAGTCAGAATCTTCAAGCTGCTGTGCACTGGTTGACCACCAATGTTCGACCTTCTTACTAATTTCATGGGTTTTTGTCACACTCTGATTCAAATGTATTGAAGAGTCAGTGAAAAATGACTTTTAATGAACTGCTACACAGTTTCTATATTATTTGTTATTCACAGAAGGTTTTCCAGGTCCCAAATTTCTGGAGACAACGAGTACTTTTCAAGTACATTGGACAATAGATTTAAAATAAATTGATGGCACAATTTTCAGTACGGATTCACCTGGCATTCTAAAACCAATAG
>JAQGAB010000050.1:0-55095 GCA_034696565.1 Isotomurus graminis
TGATAATACTAATATGTATGTGTGATTAATAGCTTACAACTTATTGTCGTTATTTAACGGATTACTTAATGTACAAACTATTTTCGAGCATAAGATTATTCCTAAATAGATATGGGTTGAACATAGCAAGACCTGCGGTTGGTGAGGTGCTCGTAGGTGAACCGTTACCGTTGGTTGAGTGCAGTGCTAAAGCATTTGCCGAGTTGGGAGTGGTGGAAGAAGCCCCGCTGCCGATAAAGTCAACGAGGTCTGAGCGGTGGGAGTGGTGATTGTGAATATGAGGTCGGTAGTTAAGGGAGGACATGTCATAAGGACTGGTGGTGGACAAGGGGGAAGGTGGGGAAACAGACCTCGTAGGAGAAAAGTCAGAAGAAGTGCTCAGTAGCTTTCTGTGAAGGTTTAGATTGGATGAGTGCCGATCCCTTGACCGTTTGGAAGGAAATGCTGCATTGCACCCGTCCACTGTACATTTGTGCATCAACTGTAAGCAAATAATGCGGTCTACATTGGAGGGGACGAGTATGACGAATGCCCATTTTATATCAACTGACCTACCTTCAAATGAACATTTTGGTAGTGAGATTTCACCCCAAATTGAGTTTGGAACTCTTTTCCGCAAGCTGAACATTTTCGTGGGTTCTCTCGATCGATTGGAATGTAGCCATCTAAAGATAACACACACACCATTAAGCTCATTACTACTGGGAAATCAAATAAATACTTAACTTTCCCACAAGTTGGACATGCAGTAGAGAAAGCAAAAGTAAAAAGACTTACTTGTAGAGTTGGGAGACCCCATAGACCTTCCAGTCTCTTCATCATCTGATTTGCACATATCTGATGAATCAGACTCATGTCCGACTTGTGGTTGAGAAGAAGACGAAAAGATAGGCAGGTTTTTCAAACGATCCAAATGGTCAGTTTCTCCGTCCCCCCGTCGGGGACTTCCTGTTTCAGAAGGAACTTCCTCCTTGTCCTCATTCTCATCTTCTGAGTTGAGTCCACTTCGGTGATTACCTTCAGCATGATTACCATTCGCTGTGATTTTTTGCTTGTCTTCCTTCACAAGCTCATCATGCGAGTTTTTTGATGATGGAGAGAGATTCAGTGCCAAGTCGAGAGCTAAATTTTTGCTTTCTCTCCCTTGTGACGCTGCTTTCTCTGCAACAGGAGACGGCGGAGTCTTCACAGGGGCGTCTTGAGATTCTTTGGCAGGGGAGACGCTTCCATCTCGTCCAGCACTTTCACCATCTTCAGAATTCTCAGGTTTGAATCGCTTTGGTGATCCACTGCCATTTGTAGAGTCCCTATCTTCATTTTCGTTCTCATTAGACACAACTGTGCCATCATCGTAGCAGCAAAACTCATCATTTGAGTCATCAGGGACACTTGGTAGACGAATTGGGTTAGCTCTCTTTCGTTTACGAGCACCGTCTTGTTTGCTTAAGCTACTTGAAGAAGAGTTGTTAAGCTCAGGAGATAATTTCTGGGCAGAAGGGTCCTCATTATTCGATGAGAAACTCCCATCATCATCAGACATGTAGTCCTCATTATTCATTTCCTCCCTGAGTAGTTTCAAATAACAGAAAGAGACAAATTTATATTAGATAGTGGTTTCAATTTCATGAGATCGGTTTGCCAAATCATGTGAACTTCAGTTTTTGCTAACTGGGACCCCACAAAAAGTCATGCAAGTGTTACTCTGTACACACTCCAGGGTCACACCATAATAAGTAACAATCCAATTTTGGAAATACTGCATTATGTGAAAATGTAAGGTGGTCAAACTCTAGATTGCAGAGTGAATAATTCACACGAATTCAAGTCACATGCAAGTAGATTCTCATAATAAGCTTAAACGAATAATGAAGGAGACATTTTTCTTACTTGTCCATCTTTAGCTTGACCATCATTCCTTCGTCCTCGGGTTCCTCGTGAAAATCAATGATTTGATCATCGTCATCTCCACTCAAACTTTGACCTTCGTCCTTTATGTTTCCTTCCTCGGAGTCGCCATTGGGGGATCCGAGGACTGGAAGAGCTCCCATGAACGGGGGATATCTCATCGCAGGTGGAAGCATTAGACTTGGGCTGTTCAAATTAAGTGCAGGACCTGCAGTCCGTCCGTCATGTGGGGAAATTTTTCTTCTCATATGTGGAGAATGCAACTTGGGATTGGGGTTTGCTGAATGCCGATTTCTAGATCGACGAGAGCTGAACATCATGCTGCACCCTACGACAGTACATTTGTGCATTTCTCGGAGATGAACTGCACTAAAGTGGATCTTAAGAGCTCCTTTGTCACAGAAGGTTTTGAGACACACAGCGCATTGGACTCTACGCTTGCCTGTTAACAAAGAGATAATAAATTGTTAAAAGTGACTCAGGTCCATACACAAACATTTACCTTTAATTCTACATCTAATACGAAGTAGAAGAAGTGGGCTTACCAGTAGCTGGATTCACAAGTTGAGTAGCCATCGCCACAGGAGCAGGGAGAGGATTCCAAGATCTCTTCGCTCCTTGCGACGGCTTCTTATTAGCAGATGGTTCTTGCTTAACTGCTCCACTTCCTACGTCATTTTGTCTGTGTCTCATGCTATTCATTGGAGACTCCCTGGAATTAGCATTGGAGTGGTGGTGAAGATGATTGCCTCTGGAATCATTTTGAGTACTGGAAATCCCACCATTAGAATGTCCAGGAGAAACTGATCCTCCTGAGCCAGATGAGGCTGGTCCTGATGATGATTGCTTCATATTATGTTGTTGTTGCTGAAGACCAGCGGTCATTGATGACAGAAATTGCTGAGCAGCAGCAGCTGCCATGAGATCAGATGGTTTCATACTGCCCCCAAGATTACTCAGAAGACTGGACATGTTCATCCCCATTCCCATCAGACCCAAAGTTTGGTTCAAACTCTCTTCAAAGCTTGGAGGGTTTTGTCCAACTTTGGGTGACATTGTAGAAGCTCGGACAGACTTGAGAGCTTGAGACACCGTTATTCCTCTAGCCTTGAGGATACTTTCATTCCTAGACTGGTGATGATTGTTGCTGTTGCTCATATTTTGACCTGGTTTCACACTCAAGTCCATCACAGTAGTTGGAGTGATATCGGAGTTTCCAAAAGGAGGGGAATACATGGAAGGCTTCGACTGATGATTTCGGTATGAAGATCTTGAATGATGGTGTGAAGGATGATGGTCATCATCAGAGTCTGAGGAGTGTTGTTGAGGGGCAGAATGAGCTAAGGAGAGGTTCAGGGCTGAAGCTGAATGGAGGAGCGACACTGGGTCGTGGAGATGACCTTTTGGGCTTGTGGACCTCATTTTCAAACCTAAAGAGCACAAAGAGACACATAAGAAAAAGCAGTAAAAGACAATGAAAGAACATGGTACAAGATTGTGTCAAACAGAAGCAATAAATCTGCCGAAGTTGCATAAAGACGTACAACGAATACTCTGTTTAATCCACCTGAGGAACTAATTAATATGCATTAGATGTACAGAGTGTCATCCTCTTGACATGGACTTCGTCATTCCTCCTTCTATTTCTCTCTGCCTCAACTGTAATTTATGAGGTTGCAAAAAGCTGTTTTTTCCACTTGGAACAACAAATAGTAATAAATGAACTTTTTGATCATCAGCCTTTTGATGAAGATGAGCAAAAAGAGGAATAAAGTTCCTCCGTATCGTGTCACTGGTCTATGTGTTATGATATCTACCTGTGAGCTTTACGTAGTCAAGTCGTGTAGGGAGTGCATGAGGGAATAAAATCAACCCACAGTTTCAAACAAACCTACATGCTTTCGTATTGAGTTTTATGACTTTCTGATCTTTTGTATCAACGATCAATCCATTTCTTCACAAGATCTCCCTGTTCAGTCTTATTGAATCATAAAATATCGCTAGAAAAGGTTTAAAAGCAATCTTATTTCTCCATTGTCAATCAGCGTCTACATACATTTCTCTCATCGAGCACTCATAACGTTGTATTCTACGTCGCTAAGATGTGTTAAACTTATCTTTGTCTTGTAAGCGCGAATGAACTCAGAGGAAAGCCCAGCATGGACAGACACATAAAAACCTGCTTTAACCACTCATTTAATGAATGAATGATCTTTCATCCTTTACGAGAAAACGGAACTTCTCTCTCCCTTGTTCATTTGTGTGACACATCACGTCCCAGAATATTAATTATTTTAGTGAGTGACTAACTCTGTATTCGTGAGAACCGTTTATCAGCAATTTCATTCGGTAGGTGAACAGAAAGAAATACTTGTGAGCATGGGAATGATGGATAGACATAATACGCTTTTGTAGTGGGGAGCAATTGACTCACCTTGATTATTAGGTGAAGAAGAGGCAACCCCCGCTGGAAGACTAGTTGATAAACCGGAAGAATGGAAATGAAGTGGACTCTTACGATGAATCCCTAATGAGTTGAGTTTATCAGAATTGTTATGCTGCTTGGGGCTCGTTGACGTGGGTGAGACTGAAGTAGTCGGTGAGTACTTCGACGAACCATTTGACGGGGGAGATGAATTGTTATTGTTGTTAATGATATTGGAGTAATTATTGTTGCTGTTTATGTTCAGGGCTGAAAGTGGGGAGGAGGTGGGACTTGACCCCAAAGTATTATTGTTCACTGGAAAGTCTTCCCGAATAAGAGCCAAGGAAATTGGCCGTGTCACTGGAAACCTCAAAAATTGCTGGAGAATTACCAACTCTTCTTCCACAGGCAAGAGAGACCACCGTGTAATGATTCCACCACGTGGATCCTGTTTCATAAGTAATTGTAATTAGCGTTTAAACTTGATTAAAAGGAAATGTAGAAATCCCGTGAGAATAAACACATGTTAAGTCATTCATCACAATCACAACTAATGCAATTGTGAATGAACTGTTAAGGGTGAAAGAGATTTCTGAATTGTAAAATTGCAATGGAGACAACCCACACAATTTACACTACTGCATAAGTTTTAATTTCCAAACTTAACATTATTATTCTTTAAAAGATTATATTCTAATTGAATTCGCAACGAATCTTGAGACATGGAAAACTCAGAAATAACCGACAGCCCTAATTGAAAATGGTAAAGCAATATGTGCGAAACAGAAGAAATCTTTCTACTTACTTGAACCATATAACCCCTGGCCAGATCTTGGAGAGTCCACCCAAAGTTTCTTCGAATCTTCTCGATATCTTCCGTATTAAGAGTAGTAAGAAGTCGTTCCTGTTGTGGGGTAAAATAATAATAACATGTAACACTGCCAACTTGTCTCTCTATCACACAAACCACAATTATAAGTCTCTTGGCACACTGATATCACCTTTGGTTCTCACAAACAACTGAAATGTCTTGTTCAAGTGCAACTGGCAAGAGAATCAATTGAAACCTTGAAAAGTATGAATTGATGGAAAAGATTTGTATCACTGGTTGTATTATTCTATGTACATTGAGTGTAGCCAAACAACTTCCACTGATACTTTTATTAACTCTTCTTCTCTCCCAGTGTGTATACATTCATTTATGTAAAACTTAACGAGGTCCCAATAAAGAACACAGCGAGTAAAAACAATTTGACCAATTTGTGCTGGGAATATTTTAGTAATGGGAATTCATAAGCTACGCCACGCTTGACTTTGATTGCTGTGAAATAAGAGTCAAACTAATGACACAGTAGGATGGTCGTGTCGTGGCACCCTCACTAAAAAAACCTTTATATGAAAGGTCAAGTTTGTAATAAATCTCACAGGACTACACGCCAGTAGGAGATGAGACTCGTAAGATAATCACATTCAAGCAAACCGTCCAGGTCCACCCACCGTGAGAACTCGTCTTATTTTCTCGCGTAATTTCTTAGGAATGCTTTATACACTTTGTGTAGCTTACACTTATGCTGGAAGGAAGAAGAAGAAGACTTTAAGGTGATAATTTAAATGATGAGAGGACACTTTCAGCTTCTAACACCACACGAGCTGATCACGGACTGACTAATGTTGTGACTTGTGACTAACTGTGGCTCCTGAATGTAATGCAAGAAGAAGTGTTACATCGACAAAGAGTCACCAGTCAACTTCTGCCCTTATGCTTCACACCCTACCGAACTACCTGCGGCTTGTATAGTGCAATCATCATCTTATGAGAGACTTTGATGAAGAATCTTATACAGGTGGTAGTTGTGGTCGTAAGTAGTGGTGGTGACGATAGTTCCTTGTGGAAGATAGGTACACTGATAACACAACCCCTCTCTGTCTCTCTCACTTAACTCTGTTCTCATCGGACTCATTTTATTGAGACAAAAAGTTCTAACTCCCTACTGAAGCTATTATACTTCCATGAAATGTTCATCCGTCACTGAGTTCCTTCTGTTGGGGTGGATGTGAATGCGTCAAATTGTCCTGATGTCACCTGATACTTTTAATGACTGTATACTTTGTGGTTCTGTCTTTTATGCAAGCTTTACGACAAGGACACTTCGCATGTCTTTAATGAAGTTGTAAAAATTAACAGACAACAGAACGGAAGGCATTAAATTTCAGAGAAAGGATTCATAAAATTTATCTGAAAGTGGATACTGTGAAAACTCAATCGCTCCTCTCTCTGGTTTAATTTCTTCAATGGAGAGATTAACAAAATGCATATATGTATCTATATATGCGGCAGAGCTGCCTGAGAGAGGCAGGAGATAACGGTTGAGCTAGGTAGAACAGTCTTTGCTAAATTAATGTATAATCGTCAGGCATGTCACTAACTGTTCGGTGACTTTGTGCACTCACTTATTCCGACTCGAATTCATCTAAACCATCGGAATAATAATTTACTTTAGAAAGATGTCTCAAAGGATCGGATAACTAGTCATTCAGATTCTCTTTATGTACATTTATATATAGAGGAATGACACCAAGTTATTCCGTTCGATGTCGAAGACTCTTATTATCAACTTGTCTCATCTGTCCTCCTCTTGAGTCTCCTTCCCAAGAAGCTGGGCTCAGAGGTCCCAAGAAGCAGTTGGTGACAAAAACTTGGTCCGGTTTAACTCTATCTTGATTTTAGTTTTATTACTCATGCAACCACTTTACAGAATTTTACAGTGCAAAAAGTGGGAACCAAAATGAGACTAAGTAATAAGGTGGCTTCATGAGACACAATAAAACTGACCAAGTTGACTGTCTAAACTCGTTTACTAAGAATTCGTCAACCATCAGGGTATTGTGTCTTTTTGTTGTACGCTACGAAATAAACTTCCAGAGAATGTCATTCTCCTTAATCCCAGGAGAGGACAAGATAAAGCTACTTCCTGCTAATCAAAACTTGAAATCAAAACTGTCCCACTACAAACCTCACGTAGGATTATTCCACACTCCTGCAAGAAGACTAGCTTGGACAGATTGAAGAAGCTAAGAAGCATCTTAATTTTGCACGACATGAGAAACCTGATCTGAATTCGCTGTTTTTCTACATCTTCTCTTGATCAAAAGAAGACAAAAGACAATAAAATTTTTTGACAGATATTGCAGATCAGTGTTCAAGGATTTTACGACTCAATATAAACTTTGAAGATAAATACGTATGACCTTAGAAGCCATCATGTAATGGACTAAGGAAGAATCAATGCTAATAATCTAAGCTGCCTCTAGTAGTTTTGCCACCTCTCTCTCTCTCTAATCAGTCTGACGGATTGACCACACCAAGGAGATAAATTAGAAACAAGCAGTATCACAATGTCATTCGATGTTCAATGTTCAAACGGTTCCCCACCCTGTGGATGTACATATGCAGTTTGGTGACATGTCGGAGTGAAACCGGATCTTAATGAATCCATTTCAATTCATTTGTTCTTCAAACATATCCATAGCTAATTTATAGATGGAACACATACCGTGGAACAACATACGGGATGCGAGACTTAAAAGGAGACAAAGTTATAAAAAGTCTGAGTGAAAGGACTTACGATGACAATTTTAAGTCTGATGGGCAGTGCGTGGGTTCCATACAGAGCTAAGCTACACACGTCGAACACGGACAAGGAGTCATCTCCTGCTGTCAGCAACTTCTCCAACACTGAAACACAAGAGACACAAAGTTGGTCAACGTTTGTTATACACACAATAATATATTTTCAGCTCAATTTATTTTTACTGTCAAATCGCTGTCATCACTTACACCTTCAGCAACCCGTTTTATCACGCGGTGTTATCTCATATTTTAATTTATGATTATGTTTGATTCTATATTAAAATTAAGACACTGATACCACGCGCAATATGTGTGTTCTAGTATTTAAGGTACAAAGCTCGTGAGATTTCTGAATCTTATCCATGTAGTGACACAGCTCTCACCTCAACCTTATGACATCATCACAATCATCATCACCACAAAAAGTGTTCATTATTTCAAAGGGCTTTATACAATGAGAAAGATTGACCACATGAATTATCAAATGTGACCAAATTACATGCAGAGGTACACGCGTAAAGCTCAATAAGATGGGACATGAAGTTTTATATTCCCATTATTGAACTCGACCACAGGCGAGTATCAATGTAAATGGGAAATAATAATATCTCTGGGAAAGAACATGAAAAAGAAGGTGACCTTAAAGCCTTCTCCAATGATTTACAACTTATATGAAGCTAAAGTCATGTCCAATGAAACTGTCATTTGTTCGCATGTATTAATTTCTACTACAACTACAACTTGAAGTGTGTTATTATTTGTACCAGTAGATTCCTCCCTTATGTACCTGTTTAGCAAAATTATAGGAAAAATATAAACGGCTGTCTATCTTAATTTCCAACCTAAACTCAGTGCAGTATAAGTATGAATAATACGGGGAAGGATAAAGATGACAATCAACAAGCAGAGCAAGTTTTTGTCGCAGAATATTTCCCAATCAACCGCCTCTTTACAGTGTACTACATGGCATTTCAAACAATTAGTTTTAACTGGAATCCTACATAGTTCAACTTAGGGAAACACGTAATTTTCAATACCATTATTAAGAAGTGAAAACTTCTTTATGGTAATGCAGTGTCTGTCTGTGTGTCTGTGTGTCTGTTTGTCTGTGTGTCTGTGTGTCTGTGGTGAGCATAAATATCTCGAAGACGGGCAGACATTTTCAAATTCTGCTTTCGGGAACCTGTTTGGGATTTTTTAGAGATGATCAGGTTTACCTCCAAAGGTCAACTTAACCATCCCTTCAGGGTCAAAAAAAGACTTTAAACGGTTTTTGGGAGAAGGTTGGGGAACGTTGAGACATTCGGCAGTCTCCTCTTGCCCCAAATGCAATAATGGCTCCAAATTCAAACACACACGATAACTTAACGAAACTACAACTACGCAGTACGCAGTTAACTTAGAGGTGTGCAACTTCACGTTAATTCACGTCAATTGCGTAAAATTGTTATTGTGTGCTGTGTGCTCATCACTTGCTGTTGTATTCATCACTTACTGACAGGTACACTAATCACACAACTTCACGTTAAGTTTGAAGTACAACTTCACGTGAATTGGGGTCTGTGAGTTTGTGTATCATTCGTCTCCAACCTGTTGTGGTCATCACTTACTGCTGTATCCGAACCAATAAGTTTTGTGTCTGCATAACACAACATTTACGACACTGTTTTCACTTCTTTGTTACAGTCGTTTACAACGGTTTATTAAGCCATGATATGGTTTTCCCTGACACACTAACTGCAACAATTCAGGTAGGAAGGTGAAGCGAAATTAGTCTGGACATAATCGTTAGCACGTCAATTATAAAAGCCACGGTGAAATTCCCAGGCTATTTTATCCATCTCATAGAACTTTTACTTAAAATGAGAGTTTGTAACTCGTATTTCCGAGTTTACAACTCGTGTTTCCCATTTTCATATGAAGGTAGTGTTTTCAACAAACTTAAAATAAAGTAATTAAATCTGGTAGTACTCATACTCAACTTTATGGCAAATCCACATTATTGAATTTCTAATTTTTAACGTTGCATAATTTGTTGCAAATTAAATTCATTACAGATTTTATGATGACATTTTTACGTTGAACTGAACAATGGAAATGTGACCCTACAGGTAGCGGTAGGGGGTATTTTACTTGATTATAAAAGGCGAAACGACATTGTCATCCTGATTGGATCCACCACCACAACCACATACAAAATCACGTCACCACATACGCTACTCCTGGTGAATTACTTTAATAAGTGTATCAGTATAATGTTAAGCACGAAGTCATATTGTGATAAAGGTCAGTGGTGCAGAATGTAATAATAATGTAGAATGGTGTATGTATCAATTACCTGATTTTTAAAACATCTTTTACATGACACAGTAATCGTGATAACCTTTAAGCAACTCGATAGATTTGACATGATTAGTCTGATCGTAAAAAATCTTAATTTTATTACATTCAGCTAATTTGTTACTTTTTCGGCTTGTATCTTCGCACAAGGAGATTTGTAAATTGCACATGAATTAAAGAAACACAATGTCGCAAGATTAGATAGGAATTGTAGCAAAAGTCTCATTGGAACTTGGCTTATTACAGCTGCTTGGAGGAATTCATTTATTGTGATTTATATAAATAACTAGATTTCCTTATTTTACTGTTTGACAGTTGGTGTAGATCGTTCCACTATTATATTCATAAAGCCTTCCATTAATTATCTATTTTCACAAGTTTATATGTTGTATTCTTGATAAAGAATTCAAGTTTCAGATTGATTTTGCTCAACTAACTATTGTGTTTTTCACCCTTGATATTTCCAACGCTGGGTAATTTAGCTGCAGCTGCAGTTGGTGTCTTATATTTAATCATAAAGGTTAGAGTTAATGCCTTCCTTTTGATTCCGCAATTAGTCTACAATCATAATCCATGTGAAAACGAAGTTGAGTTTTCAGTGTCAATTAACGACACAAGAAGGACGAGGCATGAAACACATGCCTGTGACAAGAGTCTTGTGTAATTGACAAATAACTATTCTCCTCGACTTGGTGACCTCTCGTTCCTATGTCACATGTGAATGTGCAGGGATGGAATTGTAATTCCTGCAGATAAATAGAGGTTTATTACCTTCAGGGTCTCTGTAGCCCAGACAAACTCCTGCCTGATCCTGATAACGCCTGACACTTTTAAATATAATTGTGAATTCAATCACTACTTAAAACCCGCATTGGGATCCGGGATTCGGAAATTAGTAAAGTGTGTGTTGGATATTAGATTGCTTCAAAATAGTTACACTGACTGACAACTGAACTGACTAATAAATTATCTTTCTCCGGTGCTCAGTATGTTAAAAGCGGTGAGAATAATGTAAAAGCTTCACATTAGAATTTCCACGTGCCGTTTACAAACCTATATTACTTCAAAGTCAAATTTTTATCGTATTTCAGGGCATTGTAATAATAAATTCATGCAACAACAAATTGTTTCCCATTATTATTTCAATATTGTTGATATAAAAACTCATTTTCCCCTGAAACCAGAAGCTTGAAGCGTGTGAATGTTTTTCAGTAAATTGAGTCAATGCTTTTTGTATTGTCCAGCTAAGTGTAAAAGTAATGAGACTAGATTTTGGAATGATAAGCAGTTCACATGCTTTGCATTCCCATTGAAATACGAGTGAGTGTCTATCTTCTGCAATGACTAGCTGTGTGGCATTTGCTCCTGTCCAGGTAGCTTTCGATTCGAACTCGCAAAATTCTCAGGATTTGGAATGTTCACTCACAGGAATTATTAATTACATGACGTTCTTCCAGAAATCACCAGCTTAAAATAAATTGGAGCGGTGTTCTGGAACTTGTAGTTTTGCAATAGTCACACATGTAATTTAGCCCAAGAAGTGTCCTTGAAGCTGTTAAATGAAAATTACAAAGTACAGGACGATACGCAGAATTTTCCCATGTAAAGTATCAATTTCGAACTAATAAAGGGTCATAAATGTTGTTTTTCTTTCACATACACGTTGAGACGAAACTGAAAATAATTATGAATGAAGACGATTGCAAGTCTGTCCGGTTCAATAAAACTGTTACAAACATATAAAACAAAAAGTACGCTGGTGCATCGTGTTCTTCACTTCTCATGCACCCTAAAGACAAAGACTATTGCAAAATAGGCGAAGTGCAAAAAGTTCTGGTAATTTACCATAATTCCAGGTAAAAAGTCCACGTGTAAGGAAATAAAAAGTGTACAATCATCTTATTGCGACATAATGGACTTGATTCCTACACACACATTTGTCAAAAGATGCTGGACTCTGGACTTGTTAAAGAACTTCCTACTAAAGCAACAATAACTATTTAACTGTAATAATCTTTTATTTCAACTAAAATTGATTGGTATAAAATCATGAAAACACGTAGTGAGCGTAGATAGCTCAATATCGGCCTAAGAACCTTTGCACTGCTCTAATTGATTTGTGTTGACATAATTTCACCTAAATTTATTCAATAGATTTAGGTAGAGATAAATTACTTTTTAATCGGACTTGCCGCATGGTGCCCACTGTAATGAAACCATTAAAATACAAATTGTAAAGCATTTTGAACTGTGCCAAAAGCTAGAAAATACTTAAGATTAGCTTCTCAAGGTTGGATTTTTAACGAGAACAAATATTATCATTTCTTAGTGTGTGTGTAGATGAAAAAGGAGAGGTCAGAGAACGCTGAGAGAGACCGAAGCTTGGAATAAAAAGCCAAGGTATGAGACATTGAAAGGGTTGGATTGGTTTCGTAGTGGTCTGGCAATAATCATAACCATAATAATAACACTTGGTTTTGATAGCCTTGCTTGACAACAATAAAGTTGAAAGTGACAACTTTTTCTGTATGTGCTGGTTCTATCTGAGATATTCTAATGGACATAAGGATGGCCATTGTAGAATTTTATTGACTCATTTCATCCAAACCGATTGCCAATCGATGGTATTTAATGTGGGCTCAAGTATCAATAAGAATTGTCATCGTCAATTTTCTCTAACCATTGACTATTTTGGAGTTCATCCGCAGCATAGCATTTGAATAGGCTCTTGCATCCTTTGTGGGGAAATCCATAAAAAATTATGGTTGTTACATGTAAGCTCAGGAATGCTGAGACCTCTTCAGTGTCACGTCACCATCAACTTCGCTTTGCAATTTGCAAAACCTTTAATAGTTTAACGACAATGAACTTGCTGATTGTCATTTGTGACCGAAGGAAAAGCTTAAACTAATCAAAGATTTGAGAGGCCTTTGAAGATGTATAAAATAAAACTATAAAGATGTTTAACCATGTGAATAAAAACCTGTCTCTTGTCTCTTCGTTGAGAAAACTTGTTTCGTTATTCTTTTCTTCGTGGAGAGAAGGCATATGACAGGATGAAACTAATTTAGCTGTGCCATGTGGCTGATTCAGGAAAGGTGACATAACCAAATGACAGAATTTTTTGTTTGGCTTGGTTAGTTAGGCCTACAGTGGGAAACAAGAAATGAGAGGTAAAGAGTGACATGTAATGACTTGGTAAGGTCATCCAGTGTGTGTGAGTATGTTGCAATCAGCTGGAAGTAAAATTGTGGGATTCGAATAAAAACGTATGAAGATTGAAACATTCTGCGTTGTAGTTTCCTGTCACCTGCGTTTGTCTCTCACCTTACTGAGCTCGCGTATAAGCTTCATTAATTATAACTACGTGAAGCAATCATCAAGTCCCATATTAAGTCTTAGTTAGCTCACGGTGAACAAACATGAGTTTTTTGATAGCTTCAATTTCAATAGACCTACGTTGTTGAAAATTCAGATGGGATGAAATGTTGTACATCTATTTCTAACAGTCTCTTGAAGACTAAAGACTAAATTACAGTCAACTGTTTGTACGTGTGTATGTGAGAAGGATTCAGGACAGGGTTCTACACGTGCCGGAGGTTGAGATCAGGACAATTTCCGGGATTCCGGATGGGACGAACGACGAAAAAGGACGAATGGTTGCTCTTTTCGCAAATGGCAAACGCGGATCGATAAGTGCAAATCTGGGAAGGAAGAAGACATGGACAAGTAGGAAGGAGAAGGACTTTGGATTCCATCTCCAAAATCTACGAAAGGACTACACGGAACAAGTAGGAGTCTCAGGGAAAGAGACCGAATCCGAGTCTCACTGGTGAGCCTCGAGGAACCCAACGATGGAACAATACTGGAGAAAGTAGCATCCTGGCAATGTCACGCTGAGTTACTTCCGAGAAGTTCCAACTATACTTATATATATCCTATTTGACCTATGACATGACTGGAGCTGTGGACTTGATATGAATAAATTCATGCGTCGTCCTTTATCAACTCCTTCAGTAGATACTCCCACACTCCCACTTCTCTTTTACTACCAGGGACACCTAAACATGAAAAAGGATAAAAGTTTCAAAGAATATAGATATAATACTAAAGTGCCTCTGCGCACATTCAACTTCACACTTTTGTAAGACACGAAGGAAGACGAGGTTCTTACTGAGAAAAATCTATATCATAAGTTTATGACATTATACGCAGAGTAGTTCTTGTCATTGGTACCAAAATCCAGCAGAAGGTTATTTCTAGCGATTTTAGACGCAAGGTTTTTCATATGCTTTTTATCAGAGCATTGTCCTTCTTCACTGAAGATGAAGAGCAAATGATATTATAGTCGCTGTTTGAGATAAAAAAGAGAGTTCCATAAGACTGAGCACAAGTGAAGTTAGCATGACATGAAAGGAGGAGTCTGAGTTGTCGCAGAGTGTGACTTTCCCTGTCCCTCCCTGCAATTCCGTCTCCTAGTCTCTCTGCTCTTGCTTTGTCACTGTCACACACACACACTTTTTAGTCTCAAATCCCAACCCTCTTAAAAAGATGTCCTATCCTGATTCAGGGACTAAAGACGAGATTTCTTCCTTCCGCTCTTGTATCTTATACAAATGGACTTCTAAGTGACACGCTAACTCGCACAGAAACATTTTTCTGTGTAATTTCATACGGATTGGAATTTCATGCAAAAGAATATTCATCAGTTTGATGTTCCAATATGTTCTTGAAACTATGCGTCGTTTACCTGTACTCGGCACGGAAATTTTTGTTTTTATGTCGCAATTAAAGACATTATATTTATCCTGGGTTTTATCAAAGATTCATGAGAGCGTGAGCTGTATGGTGCGAGATGGTGAGCTACTCGTAATCCAATTACACATATACCTCTGTGTAATGTATATAAGCATCTTATTTAACGTCGCAAATTCATATGTAACTTTACTTGTACAGGTTGACGTGCGCGAGAAGTCATTAAGTATTATCCTACACGATGAGAAAACCAGTGCAGATATCGCTTACCCGATCTCAAGGTTACTGGTGCTCAAGTAATAATTATCAAGTACAATCCGACTTAAGTGTAATGGCTAATGAGCACTTGTGATTTGTCCATTCTCCCTACAGTCATGAACATTTAATGTAAGTAGGGACACTAGAGACGTGTAATGTTACTGTGGAGTGTGGACAAATCATTATTACACAGTTCTTTGAGTAAGTATGCGTACAACAATTTAGTATATCCTCTTGAATTATATGACAAAATTTAAGCTCACACAGAGTCTCCTCTAAATAAAAGTTTTCCTGTAGGCCAATGGAAATAATGACCCGTATACAATTTAGATATCACCAGAGACATCCATTACTATTTTTATTCCTAATTTCCCAAGGATGGGTGGCATTATTATAACGAAGGGTTTTACGATTATCACTGTGAGAAAAATCAAAAGTTGCCGAAGGAAACCTGCTCATTGGACTTATCTTATTGGAATTTCTTTGGGGGACGAATAATATGGGTACAAGCACTAAAATGCATCCGACAGAAACGAAACACGTCATGACATTTAAGTGAATCTGCTGTAGATTCAAACAACGTATTATTGAAGTGTAAGGTAATGTTTCTGAATGGAAAGAATAGCAAATAACAAGTCTGTTGTATTTCTAGACAATAGAACTACGAATATTTCTGAAGTAAACATTCATGCGATAATTCAACTGCAAAAACTCTTCATGCCGTGCCAAACAGATTTACCTACTTTAAGTGACAAGATGGACTTGTTGTTCATGCAAGAGAACCAAGGGATCCGAGAACACATTACAGATATACATAGTTTAAGCGTGTTACATATGCATAAAGTTTAGGGTATTAAACGAGGAGACAAGAAAGTGGTGGCTGGTGGTTGGTTAATACTTTAAAAGGAATTCCCCATGAGAGAAAGTTGTGTTCTCCTGAGAGAAATATTTAATCCAAAGTTCAGCTCAGCTCCTTGTCAAAAGAGATCAAAGAAAGTGTTTTGACTTTGAGGGATGACTGTCTCTTTGTAACCCTTTATCTTCTTTCAGTTTGCATACATTATACGAAATGCGACTGAGCCAGTAAAAGTCTTTTTTGCATGTTCCTTTCCTAAGAAGGTTTATACGCTTTTACGGGTTTAACAGCGAGACAAAAAGATGATACAATTTGACTTGACTTTCATCCTTTCCCTTTTCAGATTAGATCTCTCTAACTACCCTCCACACATGTAGTCACAACCAAGACTACCGTTTATATCCTTTGTACTTTTCCCTGTCGTCTTATCTCTTTCCTCGACCCCTTTTGAAATTCAATAAAACCTTTAGAGAGAGAGATGAGAGAGAGATGACGAGATGAGATGACGAACCGGGGAAATTGTATTATTGGAGGATCACCGCAAACGACTCCCGACAGTTTGGTCTTGTAGTGCGAGTGTCAGTGTGTGTGACTTATACACGAAACATGTTTGACAACGGACTTGAATGACTTTTAAGTTTGTGTAGATGGGAAAAGATGCATTGTTCTATATTTTCCTTTGCGGAATCCATAAAACAGTTAAAATTTTCGGAGGTTTGGAGAAGGGGTGACACTGCCGACAAAAGAAGGATGAGAGGAAGGAGACAATAAAACCCACATATATATTTATTGTTGGTTGATCTCTGTAAAAGAAACGATCTGTGGATGCTTTTACTCAGACACATTTTACTTAATTGTGACTTCTCTATTTCTCTCTCTCTTTATCTTTTTATTCCGATATACGTTTTACAGCTTTTAAAATGATGATGCAGATGATGATAACAAGTGGCTGAGGCTTTGAGTCTTAAATAAGCCTTCCGTCGTAAGAAAACTCATATTAGAAATGATGATGGCAGCCTTTTCTTTGTAGAAAAAAATGTTCTTTTATTCCTTAAAAGTGTTTGATTGCTGAGCAGAGGAAATAAATGACATAAAAGTGGTCTCACATCAGAGAAGGTGGACTTGTCTAAATGACAAGATTGAAGGTATAATGTACAAAAAAGGATCTTAACTCCACTTAAACTTTAAAGTTGTGTCATGTCACCTACGTGTGAACTTCTGTCTCTTCCGTTCCTTTCAACTGCTTCGGTACACTTACAAACCCTACTTCAAGAAGTGACAAGATGATGACTGTTCCGCACACACAGGTGATAGACCACTTGCCTATGACTTGCAATATTCTCTATTTAAGCTAAGGACAGTTCATTGAGAACTATTCTATTTATTGTTGTAACGTCATTTATTTTGGAGGAATAGTAAGAATACATCTATTGCTAAATCATCATCTCTGGACATATTTTCCAGTTGTGTGCTTCCCGATTTACTTAGGAATTTCTACAGATATTCAACGAAATTAATCATACATGAATGACTTCAAATAACTCAGAAGAGCAAACATCCATCCCCTTTGAACTCTGATATTTTGTGCCTCAGATTAGAATCTGTCTTTCGACAATAAACAATCAAAGGAAGTTGTTTGTGAAGAATTCATCATAAAAATTGATTAAGCGCAGTATGCATCATCCATCTAATGACCTTATGCAACTCGTTTATTAAAGATCTCCTTCTGGCCCAACCAATTAGTTCCACCAGTTGTGTGGCCTAAGTACCCAATAGGATATGACTCGTATGTCTCATAGTAATTGCGAAATAGCAGCGGAAGCGCGATCAAAGTTGGCACAAGCCAAGTATGTCTTTAATCCTAGTCCTGTAGTGTAACTTAAACACATGGCAGTAATTACACATAGCCACCTGCAATCTCGACGACTAGTTCCAACGAGTTGTACTAATGGTTCAAAGTAATTCATAACTCGGCAAAGTGATGTGGTGTGTGCTGAAAGAACAGATGAGGGAACAGGATGAGCCAAATTGCCATCAAGTCCAAGAGCTTATTGATGAGCAACCATGTAAAAAGATGAGAATTCCTGATAAGGAAAGCACTAGTGAATTCCAAGACCAAAGGGGGTAATTAATCTCCTCTGCCTTGCTGAACTTTAAATTTTCTTACGTTCAAAGTTCCATTCAGAAAGTACGAAAAAGTGGACAGGACAAGAGCCTATCTTTATGCTACATCTAATTGTATAAATTTTGGTTGAACTTCCTTTTGTTCATTGAAGGTAAGACGACAAACGATCCAAAAAGATTGATACTAAAGTTAACAAAATAGTCACGTCCTTCCTTCCGTTTTAAAGTCATCATTGCGAAACTTGGCATTTCCTCCCCAGGTGTGTTTGTTTGCAGGTGTGTGTTTCTTTGGAGCAAACAGGTAATTATTGTGATCAACCCAAATGGATAAACAGAAAACTACATTGATGTCCAACTTGACATAACTAGAGTTAAGTCCTATTGTATTTATGAATGAGTTGATTCTCCCTCAACTCGTAGAAACAAGAAATCCACTTTATCTCCATCTCAATCTCGCAATCCTTACAGTTTTATAGGAAGCATCCGTGATAAAATAAAAATGCGATGCCCACTGAAGAGAATAGTTAACAGTAAGATCGTTGCAGGCAGAGGTTAATAAAAATGTTAATAATAATCGTGGATGGCTAATTACAGGTAGGTGTCTGATTAAATTGAACTTATCAGTGTGTCCTAAAACCACACAGTAGCTGAACTGTTGGTCATACACATCCACATAACCATGGTCAGTGTGCAGATGAGACCTCAAAAACCAGTCATGTCATACAAAATAAGTTCTCGTCTTAATCAAAGTGAGATTTTCATTGTTTGAACTGATCAGAAGTTTTCTAGTGCGTTGTATTACGTGTGTGATACTCTCTGTAATAAAGCCTTCCAACACACACCTTATTTGCTTGCTACGTACGAACATTTATAATTAATCATCATCACATACAAAGCCAACCCCAGATAAAAGTGTTGGTGTTTGTAGTGTATATTTCGATGTGTATGTGTGACATGACAGAGGCAGAGAGGAAGGCATCCATGCACTCATGTGCATCAGAATGTGACCAAAAAGTCAAGTGAGATCGCTCAATTTGATTACAATTAGCTGTACAACAATCCTCCTTCCTATTGTTTGATGCCTTGTTTAACCTCTGGGTGATTATACGACCAGAGGATATGAGCCTTTTAGTTTTGAGACTGACGACTCACCTGCTCTGTGCACATTTTTTGTGTATACATTGACGAATCCTAATAAATTGGGAATTGCCACGGTGCAAAAATCGTTTTCTGCTTTCTCAGAGATGTTCATGTTGAATCAGACTAAATACTTGGAAGGACTGAGGATGAATAAATGTTTAATTCATGATGATTATACACCCGTATACCGCGTATACTATGCCCGAGGTATTTCGAAACGAGGAGATGAGCTCAGTTTTTTGTCTCACATCTTCTCAATAAAACAGAAAGAATCCAGTCTGACTGGAAACAGATAAGTGTTAAAGTCACACGATTAGGGTGTCTTCTAACATGCTACGAGAAAGATTTAGTCTCTCATATAGTTCGCGTGTCATGTCTCTCGTCAGGAGTAAAACCAAAACCCGTTCATTAAGAGTGACAATGAAGGTACGAAATGTTCAGAAGATGAGATAATAATAATATTAAAGCGAGTCAAAATAAGCTATTATTTACCACCTCTTCTAACTCCAGCTGCAAATTGGTATCTAACACCAAAGAAAGTACTTTTAAGAGGTAACAATGGATTGAGAGCTAGATGATGCGTGTCGTTTTAAGACACACTGGAATAGTAGAAAACTATAGATATATCAGTAGAAGCACAAATCATGAATGTAGGATGGAATATGGAATTATTGTGACCCGCATGTCCATCTAGCAAAATTGTGTATGGGGCAATGGATTCGCAAAAAAATGACGTGTGTCAGTGGCACTGTAGTGTGACTTGAAGACGGTTTAAAGCAAATTAAGGGTAGAAAGTGTTTTTGCTTTAGCTCTTTTGAAGAAATCGTCGTCATTATTACTGTGTTCAGTTGAGAGCCAAATGACTGGGGAGTGTCATGAGCATAAGTGAGCAAAAAGGGTCCATTTTTATCTTTAAAAATGTAAAGCATAAATTACACGGAACGTGATGCTGGTGCTCATGGTCCATGCTCACACGTCTGTCGCTTACGTGTGTATATCACTCATTGTCTTTGGCAACTTTATCAAAAAACACCAATCCTTTTTATGACTTGATGGCTCCTTGCAATTAGACACATTTGAGAGGAAGCTCTCGCTTCTTCTGGGTTCATAAAGCATGGAACAACTCTTCTCCGTTCGAGACGATACATTTCGTGGTGTCTTGTAATTAATTCCTGCTCTTTTAGGTTCTTAAAAATCAAACCGGAAACATCTGTGGCGGTGGGTGCCCCTCTCTCTTGGTGATAGAAGAAGGGAACACACAAATGATAATTATAATTGGAAGCACAAATACATACTAAGAAGAAGACACACATCAGAGGATGACGAGTGTATAGAAGAGAAGGAAGGTAATCACAAGAAAATGATGATGATTGCATGCTCTTGCCGTGTTGTAATGCAATAATTGTTTCATACAACGAGAGCAACCGACCACAGGTCAAAATTCGTCAAGGATCGTTGAGACATAAACTCGTTTCTTAACCAAAGGGTTTTAAAAAAGACGAAGACCTTTAAGGAAGATGTGTGTTCGAAGTAGAGAAGTCACTCTTCCCGATTCAACCAGCAATAGATTCATCCATACAAAGTAGCGCATATCTTTCGTGCACTTATTCCTGTATGAAGTTAATATGTAGAAGATTTTGTTATCATTAAAATGATCATCCATTTGCGCCTTATTGTAAACAACACTATCCATCTAAATCCACCACAAGCATGGCAAACTTTTGCAAACTTGTAAAAATCTTTGACTTCGGTGGGATGATTTTTCCCTTACCGTGACGAATAAGGTTGTCTTACTATTCTCGTCAGTGTGAAATTTTATGTATCTCATAAATCAAACTTTGAGTGTGCCAGTTAAAAGGGATGAAAAGATGTATTCGTTTATCTCACTCGTTGTGACTTATTTTAAGGAAGACTTAAAAACTTGTTTTTTATCTGTGGTCTGAATCACAAACATACATTGATCCATGGCACAAGCCAAGTTATATTTATATCAAATTAACAATTATCAACATTCCAATGATTCCCGTAACAAACCTTATAGAGTTAGAAGTGGAGGGTGAGCAGATTAATGCATGAACAAAATCACTTATCCGAGAAGAAATAATAAAGATTCAATGAGAATCAAACCTTTAATTTAAACTTACAATACTATTATATGTATTATGATGCTACTACTTTAATTTACTGTATGAAATGGGATGAACATTCTTTCTCAGCCAAAAAGTTTTTAAGAAGCCTAAAATGCCCTGCGTGTGATTTTTTTACTTGATTTTGAATCCTAATTGAACAAGGTGTCGAACAGGTATACACTTTCTTAGTAGAAACCGCAAACAAGGTATAACAATTGATGTTCCAAAGTGATTAAAACAAATGAGCTAACTGCAGTCATTTCTTTCGGTTTCCGGTTATATGTGTGAAATGCAAATACAAAATATGCAGGTATTAGCTTCTAGGCGTAAGTTCATAAGTTGTTTGAGCAATTACTGGCAAATAAGTTACGATGAGTAAATTGCGGGAGATCGGTATTGACTATTGACTGGCTGAAACAACCTCACTTAACCTCGCCCCGTCACTAATTGTCTTGACTGGTCAATATGATAACTGAAGATGATGGTGTGCTACTATATCATTCATCATCTCCCAACAATTTTTTATAAAAGTTTTGTTCGTCCTATTTCATTAATAAATCTGGACGTGACAAGAAATGCAACTTGGCAAATTACCTAACTGTTATGTTACCTCCTGCGTTACCTGATTTTAGAAATTATACATGACAGTGATTTTTTTCTCTAAAGCAATCAGCAATTACTTAAAATTTATCGATAAAAATTTAACAGAGATAAATGGGTTTGGTTTATGCCTGCAATCTGCCTATGTTACTTTGTTCTCACAAAGAGATGCGTTTTTAATAGAGTGTGAGTGTCATTCTTTTCGCAGTTCATCTCCTGGTCACGACATATCATTAAATTAAGGGACCTGTTCATCTGCAACAATGTGTGTGTGGTGTGTGACCTGACACAGCTCTTTCACAGTTCTTTTTCATGTATGAAGCACCTTACATTTTTAATAATTCAATTCAAATCATGATTCTGCACTAATTAGAATGAATAAAGTGCTGGGAGCAAAATGTGCTTAATGTGCCATTTCCATGCATGGCTTGATTGAGCGAACCAGCACATTATCACCGTATAACCGCCTAGGTCAATTCACTTCTTTTGATGAGTACAAATGAGTGTAAAAATAAATTGTAGAGCTATGAATCTCCTTGAGGGCAACGGTTGGCTTGCAATGTATCATCTCATGTAATCACATAGACACATAGCAGGATTAGTGAACTTGTACGCTTTAGATGACCAGCGGTACACGTAGTCTTGTCTCTCATTTTTATAGGCCTACCGAGGGTTTTTGGGATGATGCCCTGTTCTACGAGGAATAATTTGTAGAAGACGCGATTTGACTGAATCTCCACTATAAGAGTGATAACAATAATTACTGTTTATGATGCTATATAGAAGCACTGAGGGATATTTAATAGTCACATTTGCAGTCAAGTAGTGCATCTTGTGTTGTATAAAATCCCGTAATAACAACGTTCTACATGGATGAGCTTATTACTTGGGAAATCAAGAAGCTTGAGCCTTACATGTTCTTGTATGTATCAGGAATACAATGAAATAACAAAAATAATTACCTTTTGAATTTATATTTTTGTTAAAATCAGTTCAAACTTTAACAAAAGTCATATCATTAAAAATAGGAAGAAAAACTGTTCTCTCTTGAACACTTGCTTCTTTCCACTACATCTCTAGATTATCATTTAGATAAAGACGTGATCCACGGAAATGTGTAGGACGAGATGAATAGGGAGCACAATGAGCGCATTAGATTAGTTAATATACTTGCTCGCACTGCATCTCTCCTAGGGTTTTATATTCTTTAGATGAAAAGGTGTGGATGATTGTACTACGTGATGCATAGGATATATTTGTGAGATAAGATTGCCCACACCATTACTATAAGCTAGTTAGGAGATGAAAACCTGGTCATTTCGTTTAAAGCACAGACTTCTCGTCATAAAAAGCACGAAAAATTGGCTGAGAACGTGAGCGAAACAATCTTTGAGAAATCTCCTACTGCTTAGGTGTTCTTGTGTACCGATGGTGGTCATTTGTAAGCAAAAGAAGACTTTGAATATTTGTAAGGAATACTCTCGTTATTCATTTAAAAAGAACACATTTAGATAACGATGATGAATAGTTTCGTTCTAAATATGATGGTGAGGATAGGATTGTCTCCCCTAAATTATGTAATTTGTAGTTCAGGAATCGTGCTGTTAAATTTGCATCCGTATCAGACAGAGAAAGCGTGGTCGTCAGTTAATGAGTGAAAAATTCAGTTATACTTACAATGGGTGATCCAAGTGTGATTACACGATTCACAAATCCTCAATGATTCACTGGTGTCCCCAGCACAGAAGCTTTTACAATCACAGCCATTCGCACTGCATCTGAGTTTCTGCAAAATCAATTATTTTCAAGGTTGAGTTATGGCTCTTAAAGGTACTTAAGGAAGACAGTTAATTGCCACTATACTATCTTATTTATTCTTGGTAGAGATAGGTGACTAAATCAACCTAACAAGAATATGAAGGAAAGTTGTTATTTCGTAGAGTTCGAAGAACCAGAGAAATATATTGAAACATTCAAAGTATAAGGATTACACATTACTTTCCTACCAAAAATGAGCAAGTTCATGCCCCACTCAACCTCATAAATCACACATTTGTGTCAGATACGGGGCAGGGACTGATCTCCTCTGGGAATCGATAGTTGACTGGTCATAAACCAAAAATGGATAGATTTTTCTACCTCCATTGTCACCGGATAGTGAAGTGTGGCAAGCCATTTGTATTCACTCGTATGAAACTCATGGTAGTGATATCATTTTTGTAATTAACTCCTTAGAAAGCTTCTACCCAAGAAACCTCTTGGATTTCTTATTAATCTACCATGAAAAGGATTCTTTAGTTCCCTAAGAAGGGGAAAGTTATTAGGTTTGACCAAAGGGTTTACAAACAAGGAAACTATTGCATTACTCTCTGTGAGGAGAAAGGGTTAGGGATACTCGGTAGTAAAGTTTTCCCGGAAGACTAAGCAAAGCCGAGAGCATTTGAGCCTCCACTCGTGTATGTGTATGTGAATTCTTTTATATATTAGCTAGTTAGTTCGGGTCACATCTCTCGACCGACGGACATAATGTCATTAGAGAAAGTACATAAAAAGTACTAATCCCATGTAATTCGTACCTGAGTGAGAATGAAGATTTTTATTGCGGAGATTCTGACCTTCTCCCTCGAGATATTGCGATGGAAGAAATGAAAAACTCCGTACACATACACACACATGTCGTGGACAAGACCCACGTCCAATGCAATCTGGAAATCCTACAAGGGACGTACAGTGTGGGCCTAAAAATAAGTGCTTGACGTGTGCGAGAGGATTTCGAAGAGTGAGGAAGGACGAAGCAGAATGTCCCAAAGGATGATGTCGATGAGATACACACGGAGTAATGCGGGATAGTTCTCTCTGTATTTTTCGGACTTTTCTCCATGCGAGAATTATTCATAAAGGGAAAAGTCTCTGGAGACTTAGGCAACCGACACGGTTGGCATTATAAGTAGTGCTTAAGTAGGGTTCGAGAGGAAAGCCTTTAGGTAGATTGGACCATGAGACATATGAGAGCGAGAGAGTAGGTAGAGTAAGTTTGTTCATGACATTAGGACACTGTGTAGCTATTACAACTGCAGAGGAGTTTAAAATTTAGGAAAGTTGGGAAGGTCTCCTGTAGGATCTTGTATAGAAAGAGACATACTGTTCTTGTGAAATATTCAAACCATGATGTTAATGTTGATGCCTTGGGTTGCACTGCAAGGTATAATCTTGGATGATAGCTGTGGGTAGCTGTGCAAGGAAGTGTAAGTAACAACCAAAAGTGCTTGTTTATTTTTCACTTTACTCACTTTAATACGAAATGACAGGAGTAATGTTCCTATTTGTAAGATGTGACTTGTTTTTGACATCAGATCGACATTCGGGGTCTCGTTCAAGGGTGGATTAATGTGTGTGCAGTTACTTGTTTATTGCACGGAATTGTGAGTTTATTTTAGTGCTACTTGGCTAAAATTATCACTTAGGAGGATTAAAACATCTACCAGGATAGCTTAAAGAGCATCAAAGAAAATACCGAAATCTTTAGGAATCGTATACTATTTTTAATTAAACAGGACGAAAGACGTGGAAGAGAATGAGGTGGAGATGTAATAAAAGTTAAACTATCACCACGTTGCTAACATCCGTGTAAATTAGTTGCATGCATTTTAAACAACTTTTGGATTAAGTCATGATACATAAATTAAATTAGGCGAAGGAGGAAGGGAGCTTATCAAGATTTTTGTCACTTTGAATTGCTCTTCTAATTTGTTAAGTGTCGCATGCACGCAGAGAGCTTTCATGTACGAACTGCACGCACACAAATTCAGCAATGTTTTCAGCTCTTGCCTGTTGACTAACAAAGCATGCATTCATGGAATATTAAACCAGGGGAAATAAGTCTTCATTAAAGTCCCTAACGTATTTAAGTCGTGATCCCATAGGGTAGGGAAATTACAGGAGAGAGGAAGCTACGGTGTACACAAGCAACTAGAATGGGGGACAAATTGCCGAAATGTTTTTAATATTTAATGAGTTTCTGTTTGCTCTACGAGACGGAGACAAACTGAGCAATTACATGTACTGTAGTGTGGCACTTTGTGCTTACGAAATTATTAACTGACGCCTTTTTAATGGCCCTAATGAGTAAACTCTGATTTCGTTTGGGGAGAATTGAATTTCTGATGAATCAGTTTCAAAACTTTTCAGTTTTGTATAAAGAAGTTTTATGCATAATAGGATGGGCGTTACTGCTTGGTTTATTTTACATTTCTTATGTAAGAAGGTTCACAGTTGTCATTATAGATATATAGGTTGTCATTGTGTGATTAGATAAACTGTACACAGCCAGTCCAGTTGTTGTAATTGATTACGAAGAAATATTAATCTGGGGATCAAATGACAAAGATGTAAAGGGTTGCAACTTTCACCCCACATACATTAGGGGAAAAGAATTGTATATCACTTGTGCGAAAGAAAACAGACTCAATTAATTTCCCTGCTTCTACGATGGTGGCAGAAATGTGAGTTGTGTAGTTTACTGGAGCATAGCTAAAAGTCACTAGCTTCAGATTCGATCAGCCGAACTCTGACACTATTCGATCACTTAACAAGACCAGGAAACAAACAATTATCATTTAACATTCTGACTTGAGTGCTTTTTCTCTTGAAGGATTTTGATATAAGAATCATCCATTAGTCTGTCCAGATGACGATTTTCTCCAAGAACTAATGTACTTGAGAAACTAATATCTTAGGAAGGGTTGCTGTCTGTCGCATCAAATAATGTTAAATTCTGGAAGAAAGTAATTGATAGGAGCGTCTTATGTCTAATAAATGTGTGCCATGTACAAGCGATATAAATGATTCCTGTGGACCAACCACGCAGTACATTGTTTTGTAACTCATTAGAGACAAACGCCTTCAATGGCTATATGAAACTATCCACCCATCCCCTAAGCTCTACTTCACGTCACGAATACATTGATAATAATTATTATTTTTATCCTCCTCTGTCAAAGCAGTCCTTCATGTATCAACTGTAGGCAGACCCAATCTATGAATGGATGACATGACATGAAAAGTTAAAATATTTCATGCGCATTCATCTGTCCTGGGCACGGTGATGCAGGTAATACGACTTTTATCCAACAAATAAAAATAACCCTTTAAAAGGAGAGAGTGTGTTGAATCATAACTTGCCATCGTGTATAATTATCGCTTCAGCCTGCATCTCTTGAAATTTCAACTAAAAGGCAAGGTAAGGTCGTTTGAATGCATCACACAAGTTGGGAGGGATGATTAAACAAGAAACAAGATGTGAGAATTGTGAGATGCAGCCCAGATCAAGTGACGCGAGGCTGTGTGTAATAATAACGATAATTATTACAGCACCTCTCCATCAAGCTACAAGTATACGGTTATACATTCTAAGACATGCACATACACACACGTGTTGTATGAATAATGTAAGGTGACAATCAGTGAGAAAATGGCACAACACCAAATTAACAACGAGTTGCTAATTACTCATGACTGTAGAGCTTCCTTTGTGAAGACCTTTTCAATGAGACGACTGGTTGGATTAGAAATATTTTTATGAGCACGTTGATTTTTAGACCTGAAATATAATTGTGTGCAAGCTTCAACGGTTCTAATCTATCGTTGCGTTGACCGGTATGGTATCCTTAATCACGCTTTTTTATATTAGATGAATGAACATCTCTGAACGTTCATAATCTTCTTTGATAAACGTAAAACATGTTAAAGAAGAACGAGCTAATGACGATGCTAAAGATTTACACTCATGATGCATCCTTACTGATGACTGATGACAGATTGATTTTTAATTTACTCGTTATTAAAAGATCCTTGAGGTGAAGGGGAAATAAATATTATGGATGATTGACATTCTAAAATATTTATGGTATACACATACACAATTGTGAGTAAAAATTATGTACTTTTATGATATTTGATAATCATCACGCGCATCTCATCGTCCTAGTCGCTAATTTAAGAAGTTGTGTCTAGCAGCTATTTATGTATAAAACTATTCCCTACTAATTAACTTGTTGGTTGGGAAATGGAATTTTAATTAATCGCCTAATTAATATAAAAGTTGTGGTAGCATTAGTGCCATCTCATAACTAAAAGTCTGCACACATTCATTAATTCATACAACCTCCCGGCTACAAAACTGCGTTCATTTCACTCTTAATCCTTTTTAGGACATTTGAGTATTTTTAATAAGACAAATAGACGCAATACGTAAATTTCCAAAATATGTATCTGCAGACAAATTATCTACGATCTGGCTGTGTTTATTTATGTATATAAATTACATGGCCGCATGAATCTCCCACTCATATTGTGATTATTAAAGTAAATATATTTTATATCTTATACAAAACAAATCCTTCAAGTTTACGAAGAATACTTCTAATTTTTTTCATATCACTCGAGAGGATGTCATGTCACAAACGAACATCAACCAACGCAACAAACCACACAAAATAATTCCAAAACGGACAGATTGAAGTGAGGGGAAGACACTTAAGACACATAGTGTGTAGTAGTTGAAAATTGTCTGTGATGTCGTGACTCGTGACAAGCCTATCAGATCCACAAGTCTTTAAATGGTGTTCGTAATTGCATTTCATTCTCGATGAAATTACATGTAATTTCCTTCATGGAAACATTAGTCCCGTCTCTTTTAATTTACAAATAAAGAGAGACTAAGGAAGACAAAAAGAACATGATTGCAAGGTAAACAGTGAATATCATGATGTTGTTGTGTCTTTCCTTAAAATGTCGACGTTTCCTGCGCGATCTCCCAAGTAAAACTGGTACAATACTAAAGAGGCTGAAAATCTTATTTCCACGTCACGAAAACAAGGATCATCATCAACTTCACCATCATTCACGTCCAACCTAATAGTGGTGCACTTCTTTCCCAAACTTTTGATTGTGTCCTTTCTCTTACTACTACACTATGCAATGCATTTACTATTATTACGGGTATTTTAAATGGTATTGGTGATCGTACGATGAACTGAGAGTTTGTTTGTGATCGACATCACTACTTAACTATAGCGTAGCACATTAAACCATCTAGATTTAATAGAAATACAGAGATCGGCTAAAATGATCACGCTAGATAGAGAGAGACCACCTCAATCATGAAACTTTCTTGAGCCACGACACACGAAATTGCAGGTCCTACTGCTCATTCATAATATCAATTGGCAATTAGTTAAAGAACATTGTTATTGATAGATATGGGTCAAAAATGGATTTTTCAAAGTGATTGTGCATTCATGAGATTCTGCCCTACAGGACAATAATCCTTCCGAGACAAATGATTTGCATCTCAGTGCTTTGCCCATATCTGTTAAGTATGTGCATTGTGCTAAGAATACCTGCCTAAAGAAATGTGTTTAATAATTCCTACACCCAGAGAGATCATATTTAAGTCTACAACAGACTTGAGGAGTTTAGAGACCACAATCATCTCAGAGAATACAGTTCGTGTTGTCATGTCGTGAGAAACAAAGGGTAGACTACATTTTTTACTCGTTTGAATCTTCTCTCTTCAAAAGGACATGATCACAATAATATTATGAATGATGATGAGGCAGCCTATTGGCCAGAAGGAGAGATAGACACAATGATAGTTGACATGCAAGACGTGTTCTTTCCTAAGAATTCCTCCTCCTCATTGCATGATTCAGTGGTTTCAAAAAGGCGATCGAATTATACTTGAAACACCTTTAGCCTTCTGAACTGTCCCCCTTAAAGTTACTTCAGAAAATGGAGTAAACTAAACCAGATATTTCATTTAATCCCTGAAGAACATTAGGATTATACGCTACACGACAGCTACTTGTTGTTCTGCTCAGTAATCACAACGAAATTTAAACACTACCCTTTTTCCTGAACGGATGAATTGAAATATGTCTTCGATCATTGAATTAGTGACTGCACTGCACATGTTGTCAATAATCAAAGATATTTGAAATAGTTCTGAAGACTTCTGAAGAAAACTGACTGTGAGTTAATTCGTGAGACCCAAGGCGTGGTCAGCCAAATTGACCCCTCTGGCACGTCACGATTTTTTCTCCTAACGATTTCTCAGGTATGGTAATAACAGTTAATAAATAGAGTAAGAAGCAGGAGCAGTAGAGAACATGGCAGTCAGATGCTATTGGACATTGACAAGCTCAATCTGGATGATGATGGCAATTCTTTGAATAAAAAATAATTCACTTGTTAGAAAAAAGTGAGGAGATGTTTGGGTGAAATTGAGTCTATGTGAGTTGACATGACTTGAATACTGAGTAGTGTGGTAGTCAGAGTATGTAAGAACAATTATGAAAGATGTCTGTGTTCTCCCTTGACCTTTCTCTCTAATTACGTGAAATGTAGTTGACTCGTTGAAGATGTCGGACTGAACGAATGAACACCTGGCAAGTGAAGTCTCCAACCAATACCAGTTTGTCCTGTCTTGTCGAATCCTTCAATCAAAGTAAGAAAAATACACTCATCGGAATCATCTCTCTGTTTTTGCAAATCAATGGACCAAAATCAATTCGAGATTTTAATCTACGTAATTATTGGACATGGAAATGAGAGAGGGAGGAATATTATTCATCATATTTTGGACATGGTGGAACAACCAACATGTCTATGGGCACTTTTAGTGTGTGACGCAATAATATATTCATGAGACTTTCGTATGAAACTTGTCTTTCTCCTATCATTTCAGTTTGGTTTACATGATGACCATTTGACCACAGAGAGTATCCCAAAGACAAGTTTTTGTTTTGTAATTTCATGTATGACTGAGATCAGTTTTACACTTTGTACACACGTACTTCCCTTAGTACAAGTAAGAATAGTTGAAAAATCCTCACCACTGCCACCAACCCACGAAAGGACTCCGAGTACAAAGACACTCATTAGCTACCCCATCAGAGAATAGTTTAATTATTCTAGAGTTGAAGAACGATGTGATCATACATCATAAGGTATTAGTTGTTAATGCATAATCTATATATGGTTTAACACACGTTGGGACAAAGTTTTTAAGCTGTAATTGAGTTGGATTCAAATAGCATTAATTTTAATCTCACAAAAGTGTATTGAAATTTTGTGTGAATTCATAGTTTCTGTTGACGTGCATGTACTAAACATGCTATTGCTGTACTCTTCCCATTCATTACAAAATATTGTTTTATTAGGACAATTAAAACAAGAATTCTTACTCTTCTGTTGCTCTTTTCATTGTCCACGCCAGACAAGTCGACTCTACCTGAGAGATGGGGATAAAGTAGGAGGAACTTGTTTGTGCAGATTCGCTTTTAATATTATGTGCATAAATTATTTTATTCTCCCCTGGGATTATCTAACAATTCTTACAAGTTGCGTCTGGTGTAAAAGCGTTCACGGAATTTCTTAAAAATTGCTTCAGTTAAGTTGACAATGGTAGTTATTTATGAGATACGGTACAAGACCAGATAACAGCTTGTTCTGTGACCTAAATTCTGACGAGATCAACCCATATTTCTCCAAGTAATTTTATAAACATAATTTAACACAAAACAGAAGGTGCATTTTGCCAGCAGGGATGGATTTTATTTGAAACGAAGAACATCCAGCTTATTCGTTTCGTAGATTAACATCCCAAAAAGAACTATTTATTACTACCTATGAAATCCATATAGGTAGAGTTAACAATATGCACTTAGCTTATTTCCAATTCCAATCTAAAACGAGAATAATTCTACAGATGGGGGACTGGGAGGCTCGGTTATGTCTCATCCAGGAATAGTAAATAAATCAGAGTAGAAGAGGTAAGAAGGCGGAGTTCATTACATATGCATGGACTCACAGCTTCTTCTGCCTTCGTAAAAAAATAGTCGCTTACTATGCTGACCACTTGGGACTTCCAGACATTTTAACAATCTTGGGAGACCAGTCCCTGCACAAAGAATGGTTTATGGCCTTATACCTTCAGGGCCCTCTCTGTATCAAATGTTTTTTTTGAAATATGACATTTCTCAGAGAGAGAGAGAGTTGATCACACAGAAAAAATTATTAGTGGATGGTGGATACACATATTTTAATTCTAGATGAAGGTAAACCCTTAAAAGAAAAATGAACTCGGCTCAAGTCCTCCCTTCGTCTCATTACTCCTACTCCTCTCTTTCTCTTTTGTAACATTGGCATTGTCCTGTCTACTTGTCTAAAAATGAAATTCATTTTCCAATAAACGGATCCAGGAGCTCCCTTGCTGTTTCGTTCCTCAGGGTGCTCATAACTTTATTCATAAGATTCAAAAGGAAGACTTACAAAGAATGGACGACCTGTACAACACGGTAATAATACTCTACATTTTACAAGCCTCATTAGCATATGTCATCGCCTGAAAGGAAGTCAAGACGATGAGACATTCACACTTTGCATTCGAACAAAATGAAGATGAGAAATAGATCTTTCATAAAAAATATTGAATCAATCACTATACTCTTCGGCTTTGACTAACCACCTAGGGTCATTTCTGTGCTAGAAGCTTTGAGAATTGATACAGGTGGACGCACCTCTCGCCTTCAGTTAAATGCAAATACTCAAACAATGGACTAATGAAATGTAGACAAGAGGAATAAGAGGATTATCAAAAACGCCTCCTTGCTCTCATGATCAGATATTCATGACACGATTCTGTTAACATGTGTCTTCGTAAAGAATTCTGTACGATTCGTATCATCAACAATTGTGGATTTGGATGAGCACACCATTATTATTACCACCACACAAAGTCTCTCGGACACAGAGGACGAGAGGAGAGGAAAGACTTTTTAGTCTGATTAGTCGGGAAGAGACAATAGGGGAAACAAGGAGAAACACAGTTCCTCTGAATTAAGGAGTCTTGTACATGCCAACCTCACTGATGAATTTATGGGACTGAGAAGAATGTTCTGAGATCTGCCTCTGAAGATTGTTCTTAAGACACCCTAATGCGTCAAAGGAAACCGAAACAAGGATTAGCTAACTTACGAACACCTCTCAGCTCCTATTACTAAGCGTAAGAGGTGGTAGTTAGCATTTTACAATAATTTAGTCTTGTTTGAAAATCACACATTTTGCATAACAAATGGAGGACGTATTTAGTTAAGTCTGGGATGAGGCTTTTTTATCTTAATATGTCTCATTAAGTTTCTGTTCAGTTTTTTTACAAAATCTGAGGAATTCACGCAGGAGATTCACCAACTAATTTGAAATCCAAATCATTAAGGAATGTCGAACTGCCCAATTTCAAAATGTTACATACTCTTCTAAGAAAATTGCCCAGTATTTCTTGACAAGTTCAGACGAAGGAGAAGGTATAAAGGAAAAGAAAGGAAAAAAGTGACCCTCACATTCATCGACCCAAGACGCAACATTTTTATAATTGCATATTGGTTCTTTGTGATTTTGTTGAGCCTGACCCTGTCTGACTGGAGCTTCCTTTAGCTTTACGTAATTATTGAGAATGATGATGATGATAATACTTAAAAAAGGAATGAACGACGAGGAGGAATACTCATCATCTTGATTACCTTCCACTCACAAGCGAAGACATTTTACCCACGGAATCCGTATGTAAAATAACAAATAGATAATATGTGAAATAAGCATACAATAGGTCTGGGTGCTAAGACGAGATCATGTAATGTAACGACTAGTTTATCACGTAACCCTGTACTAATAGGCCAGCTTTGAGAAGAGAAACATGAGCACCAAAGAGGTAGACATGAGACAAGCATATAACTTTAATTCAACAAAATGACGAGACTCCAAGAAGAGGATGACCAGGTTGGTCGTAGCAGCATTTGCACTTAATCCTTTTCTCTCTGTTGTTAGTGAATCCTGAATGGAATATGTTTAATGTGATAGGGTGTAACTTGGCGTATTCACAAAGATGAAAGTACGAGATAGTCCTCGTTCTTTTAGTCAAATTCTCCAAGTAGATTGGCTCAGTTTTTTTGTAATTTTGAGACTGTCTCTCAACTTCTTACATGAACATGTGAATTAGTCCCCTCAGTTCTTGAACTAGGTTTTTGGAAAATGAAGAACCGGTTCTTGTTTAATGCTTCAGTGAGGCTGGACCAATTATGACAAGAATACTGAGAGAGGGACATCGGTGGAAGAATGAACATTGGCTCATTCTAAGAGATTATGATGAGAGCGATGATGATTATAATGAATACCATGATAGACTTTAATCTGGTTGTATTTAATACACTCGACCATTCCTGCTACTCCTACTACTATACTAACTACTACTACTTCGTAAGACAAGTTTGACTATTTTTTCTGTCTGCATGTGTGAGAAATGTCTTCTACTTCTTGGACGATACCAAGAAGGTACATCAACTAAAATCCTCCCCCTTTTAATTTCCAAACTAGTCATTTTCCATTCCAGAAAGATAATCCACAAGTACCAATTCCATTATTTCAACGTACCAAACGATGTATATACACGTATAGAATCAAGAATAGTCAACGTACATAGACACATTAGATTTTTATCAGCGATCCCATGAAGGCATGTGATTATTATAATAAATATGATGTAATATATGGACAGAGGAGAAGGAATAAAGGTTTGAGAAGGTACTAAAGTGAGTCTGAGTAAAAAAACTGGACCCTAAAGTCTGACCCTTTGACTTGAGGAATCTCACAGGGATAGGTGGTGGTGTAATAAGGAGTTGAATCCCATCTTCTATGTGTGTACCTGGTTGGACACACAAAGATGGCTGACCTTCCAGTAATACCACAGGACCACAGCAGCAGCATCACTGGAAAGCCGAAAGCCGTTGTAAGTGAGGTACGGGAAGTAGTGAAGGGATGCGTGTAATGGACCTCTCTGTAGAGAAGTCACTTTATGTCACACATCTTAAGAGGCCCGAGTAAATCGGATTGGAAGGTAGACGAGTCTGATGATAATCTGAGATTAAAAAGGGAATCCTCCTTTTGTGCTATAAGCACTAGTGTCACACGAGACACGACCCTAAGATTTTATCTTCTTTGGATTTGTCTCCTCTTCTAGTGTGATTTAGACTGTAAAAAGAGCATTAAAGGGATGTCTCCTTTCACTAAAGCCGCATGACATGACAATGATGATGCCACTGGGTTGTACAATCTCACAGCAATAAAATCCATTGCATTTGACCGTAGAGATTGTTGTGTCAGATGGAATCAGAATGTCTCCTTAAGAAGGAAGGACCAAAAGGGTACAGAAGGGAAGATGAGATGCTCAGAGTCTGGAAAATAGATCCATATCATTTTCTTGTATCTTCCTTGTTTACATAAGAAAGCCGGGGTGGCCAACTCCTGTCTTGTGTCAATTCATTTTCCTCGAGAAAACACTTCGACAGTTGGTCCTGTTCTTTTTCCCTGTCATGTCATCCTTAATGTCATACTCTTAGAGCATGTAATGCGTAAGATTCCTTCGTATTCGTACTCTCTAATCCTAGTCATTTATTTATTCTTCCTAAACACAGATTCCGGTCAACTCACCCTCGTCTCTTTTAAATCTCTTGGTAGCATGAAACTCTTAAGCACGACAAAGTGTACAAGCCATGTACATACATCTCTACTTGCCCGTTTATTTGTCCGTTGTCACCCTATAAAGTAAATGCCCCTACTTTGAACAAAGGTCAGTCTTTGTCTCACTTTTAAAAATAGATGAAACTTAACCACCCCTCCTCGTTCCAGTGTTTCACTTAAGCGAGTGATGAATTTTAAGAAAAGTTCATTTACCACTGGAAAAGATCCCAGCGGAAAGCTGCCAGGGTGTAGACCCCAGTAAGATAGATGAGAAGACACGCAACACTTAATGACTTTCTATAATGAATGACAATTCTGGAAATCAGTTGGTCAAACCTGTCACTCAGTAAGTGATCCGTATGTCTCTCTACGAGAAGTCGACGACGTAACGCAAGTTATGTCAACAAAATCAACCAAATGGTCTGCATTTACTGTCCTCCTTAAGAAGGACTAATGCTCTTAGGAAATGAGCTAGAGCAAGATGATCCTACGATGATTGAGGATATTCCAACTCCACAGATTTTTACAGCTGTGTAAGGTATCACGCAAAATACAAAAGCTTCAATACTTACGGTCTCCATTATTTTAGATTTCCAGATGTAGTTTTTCTTCGGAAAATGGGTTGTCAGTGAGGGTGATTCCTCTGCTAAAATCACAAAAAAGTACTTGGATTAAAATTAACCATATATAACATATTTCAATTTCCTAAAGACTGTTCATGTGCATTCCCAAATTATATCCTACTGCTCGACAACCAGCAAACATTTTACGATATTCCCATTATCCACTTTATAAATGCCCCTCATCTCATATGAACTTAATTCATCATTGCATTAAATTGTAGTCAGATTACGATTGGAATGAAAGGGTGCGGCTTCCTTTGTTAACATTTGAGTAGGTACAAAAGGTAACGAAGTCATTGTAATCTAAGTTGACGTGATGGTCAAATGGTCAAGCCCTGGATTTAGTTAAAGGTAGGCAGAGATTGATATTACACAACGAGGTGACACTTTATCGGATTAGTTTATAATCAAAACTAAATCTGTGCTCGCCCTGGTCAGTGTGTTTTAGTTTGAGATGAATGCATCATAAAACGATTGGTCGCTTTTAGTCTCCTGCTGTCTCCAGTCAACAGCTTTAAATGAATGATGACGATGAAATTAATTTAACCTGAGGTGAATGTGACAGTTTTTTTGACAACATGTCGGTGCGATCACATAGAGAGAGCGTACTATTTGCTCAAGATAGGTATGTGTGAACCCGATTAAATATTGTAAATCGCTTCTGTGTACCTGTAATCGTGGACTGTATGAGAGCATATTATAATGTGCGGTGCCATAAAAGCTCCAAAATTATCTCATCATATCGCATGTCACATAAATTACATGTGTCCCAAGCAGGATTATCTTTTCGGGTCCTGTCATCTTTTTAATACCTCCTAAATATTGGGTGTTTGATGTCAAACAAGTGTTGTTTAGAATGTCGCACATGGACAAATACTGTAAAACATTATTTTTCACGGATACTTATGTACATTTGATTGTCCTGTGTCCACTAACAAGTAAATCCTCCTCGGATTAAACATTAATCATGTGCAGTTAAGAATATGCTAAAGCAATCTGTCCTTCTATCCTGGATCACAAATTACACAATGTTTTGTACTATTGCACACACTCAATAGCTAAAACGTGGAAATGTAATCTCATATTTGCCGACCCTGTAATTCCCATGTTTTGTCAAACTGACCAAATTCATAACAACTCATTTACTACAACCCAGTTTTACACGCGTAGCTATAATACTCCTTTACCTTGTAAAACCATGTGTCCATATATGTATCCTATTATGTCCACAATCTCTGTCATACTTTGGGCCAAAAATAAAATATTTTATAGGCCATATGATGCACCTACTAAAGATGGAAATCAACGGATATCCTGCCACTTTGACTCTCTCGCCTTGATTAAGCTCGAGATAATGCTTTAAAAATAATAAAAATTTATATATCACCCTTTTGTGTCACCACACATAGCACCTTTTAGACCTGCCCATGGACAATTGGTTAGTGGTGGTTTGACTGGAAGGGACACTCACCATAAATTCAATGTAACCAGTCCTAATTATTTGCATAGAGGGTTGAAACACTCCATAGCTTAAGTATCAACTACCTACCTACTAAACTGTTTCCTTCCCTTCCACAAATTACTGGGAGTACTATTGACTCGTTATACGGTAATTTTAAAGTCTATCCTGATCACAATGATTATACCGTCATTTGGGACAGCTTTAATTCCAGGATATGAACGCGATAAAGTGGACACTACCAACAGTCCATGTCAACTTTTTCATGAACCGTTGAGTGTGGCTGAGGAACCCTTCTGTCTCACACATGTACATCAACTTCCTTGAATTTCAGACCAGGTGATGGATTAATCAAGTGTCTTTGTCTTAATACTTCTATATACTGAGTGTGGAAACCCTCGTACCAATAAAAATGATTCTCATGCCTCAATTTTAATTTTTCTACCTTTTCCACCAATTGACTTACTGAAGAATTCCAACTTACCTTATGCATTGACAATAGGTCCAATAATTCTTCTCATACTTGAGAATATGTTGCGAGAAACAATTTAGGCTCACTTGAGCTCCACAAGATTGCCCACTTCACACCACTCAGCCACGTGTACTCGAAGAAGTTTGTTTAATTATTATTCAAAAAATAATCTTGTAGTTTAAGGAGAAAGCATGAGGAGTAAACGTCAATTTTAAATCGAGTTCCTCACTTGCCTTGGTAGACAAGTCGACTAAGGTTGTTGGATGAGAATCAGGCTCTTGTTTCCCCTACGAGAAGGATTCTTGGATCCCCAAAAACTGTTGATGATGAATGCAAGTGTATCTGTGAGATCCGTTCTATCTTTCCTCTTCTCTTCAACTGTGAACAGAGTTTGTGGTTTACATCAGCAGAAGTGAGACTGTATCATTTGCTCTGGGCAAGGCATGAGATGCAGTAGTAGTAGTAGTGTGGAAGTGTGGTGGTGTGTGTAGGAGTCTCCTCGTAGTGTTACATTACACTGTTGTTCTACATAAGGCCAATGCGATGAGATGAAAGGTAAGGTTATGATGCAATGCAGAGGGTGGAAGGAAAGTGCTGGAGAGAGTAGTGAGGGTCTCTCTTTCTCTATTTGAGATATCTCGTGTAATAGTAAGAAGTGGTGGTGGAGTGGTGGTAGGACTGTGGTGGATTCCTCCTGGAGTAAAACAACCCTCGTGAAGAGTAGGACATCCACCAATATTATAAGTAGCAACCACCGAATCTCATTTTCCAAGATGATATTGAATTCTCGAATAGAAAAATTGTAGGCTAGTAGGGAGTATACAATGTGATTCCGTCAAGGGAAAGTCACCCTTGTCTTCATATTTCACATGATTTCTCGTTTATATAGGAGCGTTTGGTGTTGTTCTCACACATTTAGATCTGGAAATGGAATGGTGACTGATGTGTGATTGTAAGGGCATATATATTGGGTCTTTTAGGGTAAAAATTTAAGCTTTGGAATAGGAGGAATTGGATAGAGACACTTCGATATGGATTGTATCACTTATGATGGATGATGACAGTCCCTGGATGGCAAAAACAATCGGGTGTCAACCCACCCAACAGGTCAACTTATGCCATGTGTCTCAATTCTTACGGTTATTTTAAAGGCTTATCCGTGACTGAAAGACGGATCGGTCCCAAGACCAGCTTGAAATTGGTTTAAATGGAAGTGAAGCCACCCTCCACAGATAAGGCAGTGCTTTTTGAAGCCAACGAGGCAATTCTGAGAGTCAAGTTAGTCATCGGATTTGCACAGAAAATATACTTACTCATAACCATGTAGGTTTCTTGTACTTTTTACATTTTAGTTGACAAGAGAAAGACAGATGTTCTAAGAAATTCTGGGTCATGTCACAAACTCCCGTCAGAGAGAAGGATGAAGAAGAAGACTGGTTCCAATGTCACACAGCATCGGCATAAAGAGCTGTTGTTCCTTGAAGAACAATAATTTACATGGCACAACCAACAAGTTTGACTACACAAGAGTCACTCACTCAATTATGGGCAATTACTCTCGTTGCAGAGATTGTTTTTTGGAATAATCCAATTTACAATTTGCCCTTACCACTACAACTACCCTCTAATTATGAAAGAGTTATGAATGATGTCAATTTACGTAAGGTATGCATAATCACTCAGGGATCTTGTCTCTGAGTCCGCCGCATCTTAAAATCTCTTGTCTCTCTGTGTGACTAATCTAAGAAGTCGACTTGCCCCCTGCGTAATCATCTTGTAATCTTTCTGTATCATAATATTTCTTCCAGACAATAATTATATGATTGCCGAGATGAGAGAATGTCTCTTAGGCCAACTTGTGAATTCCTGAGGAAAATTTTACGACACACAAGGGTAATTGCATGTCTCACCTTTGAACGAGGAAAATGTCAGCTCAGGGGGATTTGAGGGAGGTTAACTTTAGTCTCTGCAGAGTCTCTAAAGCAGAAATAGCAGAGGGATGAAATGTGAGAGCAAAAATAAACGACTTTTATCCCATTGTCCTAGTAAATCATATTGACTTGACAAAACTGGCCAGGACCCACCTCTGACATTAACCTGGTCATTATTATTTCCATATAGATTATATGATCACGTTTTTCTCTTTCTAAAGGATGTGTACTATTGTTTGTCACGACGGTCAGTAGTTTATCGTCTGCACTTTTATTCTCTCGTCGTACGTAGATGGGTATGACAAAGCACATAAAAGTGAAGAAGTTGCCCTTTTAGTAAACCACGAAATGGACCAAGAAAAAAGACCATGACGAAGAAATGGGTTGGTTATGGAAAAATGTCGCCCTCACAAAGATCTTCTTGAAGAAGTCCACACACCAAAAGTTTATTGCTGATGGTTCACAATACAAAGTACAATTAAAAGGATCAGAAACAAGAAGAGGGATGGACTCGGCCTACACAGAATACAAATACATCATTATGGGCTTTTTGAAATAGACCTTGCTGAAAGGACTTCTTGTTCTGCAGTGTGGTGTCCACCGCTCTGTAGATTGTCCCTTGAATACAACTAGAGACCGGTAAAGATTTTACAGGATCGTGTACACTTCGCACACCCCTTGGACATCTTAAGGGACACGGGAGATCGAACGGAAAGTGTCAAAAGAAGTTTTGTACCGGTGGTAAATGTCCTGATAAGGGAAAGACAAAAATTATAGGGGATATTTAATGATTAGGTTCTTGTTTTCGGTGACTCTCTAAGAGTTCTAAGGGTAGTGAAGGCGTACGTAATGATTAATGGAGTCAATTTCATTGGAATCATAGATCCAATGGGATTCAAGGCCATCATATCTCACCACCAAGAAGTTTATGTGATGAACTGTAGAAGTTTACAATAGATTTTACCAAAACAAGGTAAGTTATTTACTCGTCCCATTGTACTTTTGACTTTGCCGATTGAAGGTGGATTTTTCATGTAACAAGAACTGTATACGAGTAGTTTCCATTATTTACGGTCACTTGAGGTCACATAAAGGGTCTCGTGTTGACATTTGGGTAACAAATGGCCATTATTCGGAATCCATAGAACTTTGTTCCTGTGCGAAACAATAGAGAAAGAGGTATTGCTAAGACTGTGGCAAAGCAGTTAGTAGGTGATGAGCTCAATAATGTGTGGCACGGGTCCATTTATTGTAATCCTTTATCACGCTTTGCTTGTCTTCATGAGAAACCAATCTGTATTTTGGCTCAGTTATTATCATCACAGCAGCTGCACACACTATATCCACCCTTTCCTCCGATACCAATCAACTTTTCAATCACATTTTAAAGCATTTCACAAGCTGCCCTAATGAATCTGATGAAAGATACCTTCGAAACAAAACTGACTTCATTTTTGAAGACAGAAATCACCTGGGCTCTTTGGTCATTTCTTCTCAGCTTGACTTTATTTCATATACACTCTGGAGGAAGGATGTACCTGGGACCTCTAACAAAAGACATTATATTCATACGAGCAATTAAGTCAACGCAATGTGATTTGAAATTAGAAAAGTACTGGAAGAGAGCCGGCTAAGAAACTAATGAAAGTTCCTTCATCATCTCCCTTCATCGTACACTCTTGACATCCTACTCGTCGTCGCATAAGAGTAATCATGGAATAGAAATTAAAATAGTCCAAATGCAGGCATAAGAAAAATAGTCATTGTTACAACACCCCCAAGAGCGTAATGTTGCGATGGACAATGTGACGTGATTTTACACCTTTGTCATGTCCACTGTGTAAAAACGAGCGTGAAGTAACAATGTAAACCAATTAGAGAGGACGACAAAGAATCCTGTGTGCGTAGAAAAAGCATCCATGAAATCTAAATGAGCATTCATGGAGGAAGAAGGTTGATATTTAAGTGTAAGCAAAATGCAGCTTCCACACTACCACACTTCTCCTGTTTATTCATTATATTCTGCTCTTCATACTTTAATAATCCATTTCCCTCGCAGGACTTATAGGCTGTATGAGGATATCACACTGCTTCAAAACCATTAGAGGTCGGAGGACCCTCTTGTATGATGAAGAAAGTGTTGTTGTGTAATATGTAAGCGCAAAACATAATCCACGTGCCAGACTTGCCACTCGTCTCAAGTTTATGCAAATACAGGAAAAGTGTAAGACCAGCCTTAATGAATGTCACACCTGGCTCCCCACTAATCGGCTGAATATGCATGAATTTCTCATTTATTTCGTGTAAATTACAGACATGGTTAATCACCTCTGGAGCCACTGAAGAATCGTACACGAGCTGTCTGCCATGGGACATTAAACCATGACAAAATCACTTTTAGTTTAAGCAGTGTTTATTGATTGCAAGATGCAAATAAGGAAAAAATTGAATGTAAGATTAAAACATGATGGGATCATCTGTGAGTCATATTGCACTCGTAAATCCACAAGCCTAGTAGAAATAAAAGTTTGATTATGAGAAAAGTAATTTACGATACTGTGGAGACTTCCTCTATCGATTTGAACTACGGGATGTTTAGAACCACTCACACAAGTAGGTCTGGAGAAAGCATAGGAGAAGTCGACACTATGTGATGAGATGAAATGTTGGTTTTTGGCCATCTCAAGAGAGTGGTGAGGGCACTCTACTTGTAAATACTCATTTGAGACAGGACATGAAGAAATACCCGGGTGCATAAGAGAGACCCGAGTGAGTTTGAAGAACTAATTGCCGTTTTTGCGTGTTGTTCCCCTTCTGTCTAGGGAATCCTTTATCCCTCCAGCAGCTACGGAATTTCAACTGAAATGAATCCCTTCTTTGTAATTAATGGAATAGAAGCGACCGGGGATCAAAATGCTTTAGTAAAGAGAGAAAGAAGAAGACCCGGTGGATCTCTCTGAAGATGATTTCATGTATCTTTCGTGCCTACCTATATAACAAACACCCTGTACATACATAACTACGATGAACCTTTTACTCACAGTCACTCTCAGTCATCATCATCATCTTGACCAAGATTCCTGTTCACCCTATCACTCCTCCACATGTAAAGACTGATGACATGAGAAAGTGTGGGGATGAATTGCAGTTCCTATCCTCTGTAATGTTTGGAGAAAGTCTCTCCGGTAGGAATAAAGATCTCTTATACGAGAGAGAGAAAAGGTATTTCCACCTAAACGGAAATGGACACAGACTTGTCTTGAGAGAAGTTCACTTTACACTTTATTGAACTCCTTCTGTCGTTCCTCTTGATGACTGTTGTTCTAGCACTCTTGTCTAAGGACTTTTGTGATTTCATTGGGAGATTCTTGGGGCTAAGTGGTGAGGGTGGTAAAGCAAGAAGTTATCGGGGCAAGAGAGATCAACTAGAACTTTCATTTTAATTGGCATTTCCACCAAAAAGTCTCTTGGCACTTGATGAACCTCATTCCTGTCTTGGGTGATTTCACTTTCACTTGACAAGACGTGGCAGATTGGATAGAATTCGGAGGGAATTCCACACAGAGTTCTCTCTATACATGCCTACGTATAATTCCTCAATGTGTCTAATCGCCTTATGTTGGTATGTGGTGTGCAAAGATGGAGAAAAGCAGCTTACATAGGCTTTTGGAGATACGGAAGTCAAACGGTAAACGGGAAATATAAAAAAAGTTTGTGTACACTTCCCAAAGTTTCTTACGGCTGTACGGCGATAGCGACAGTCTGCTGAGGATGGACAAGGAAGCTGGACACAATTGGCTGAGAATTCTCTGTATTCTCAAAATCCTGAAATAGTCCACCTTCCCCACAAACGCATCTTCGGTGGTAGACGTGTTTTCCTGGAAGAAGAAGCTACAAAAACAGGTGAGGACGAAAGGGGCGACATAATCATCACCATGTATGGCGCATAAAAACTAAAATGACAATGACAATGATGGTAATAGCTTTGTGTGTCTGTCCAAGAAGTTATTTCTCCTTGGTCTCCCTCTCCATTATGGCAACCATTGTCTACCACATGAATTTTAGAACTTTCAGCTAGGAGACATTTATGGTATTTCTGTTCACTTATTACACTCATGGAAATTGAACCTTTGATTTTTTACTCCACGACAAAATAATAAGCATGTCTCGAGCCCGAAGACCATTAAATTGGAATTTGTCCATATGCTTTTACTTCTTCAGCGTCCTTGCCTTATTGATGACTGCCTTTTTAAGATGTGACCCATCCGTTGTACAGTTGATTACGTTTCAAACCTACAAGAGATAGAGACAGACTGCAGAGAGGTTCTATCAGTTTATTCGTGGAATCATTATCTTACATGGGTATTTACAGAGGATGAAATATTTTATTGCTTTTGTCATTACACTGTCTGCAATTTAAATATTTTCCATTTGGACGACTGCGACAGATATGAGAGACATGTCGCTATTTACAGAATGAATATGACTTGTCGGGCAATTACTTGAATGACATCATTCAAAAGTTTCACATATTGTGGTTGAGGAGTGACCAAAGCTTCTTATCTTTTAGGGTAGGCTCGTAGAAAAGTCTCCAAGAGAGAAGGAACTGAGATGAACTAAATTATCGAGCAGTGATCTTTTTGAGGGGACTCTGTACTCTTTACAGTATAACGGAACCTGTAGGCTCACCGAAGAAGCAGAGCACAACTAAAAAAATATGAGCTTTAGGTATAACAATTCTTTCGTAGAAGGAGGTTAGTTTGGAGATCGGAACTTCTTTAGTCGCTTTGTTCTTTTAAATCTTGTCTTCTGCCCCATGCAGAGCATTTTGATGGTTTACCGATGAAGTGACTTCTTCCAGATTTCTGTGGTTCTAAAAATAATATCTGTCCAGCAATTTCCAGTAAACGATAGATTTGGTGTGATATTCCCAAACTTTTATTCATAAAAGGGAAGAATCAAATAACCCTATACAAAAATTATATTGGAAGAACACATAATAGGTAGTAGTAGAAAGTTTCTGGAGAATGTGCCCTCTGCTTAAGGCAATAAGTTAGTAAGGAATCTTTTGTTGTACATCTAGCTTGTGCTGAAGACGAGTTGCTGCCAAGTCACACTAGTGACTAGTGAGCTGGTCCATTTCGATAGTAGTGCAGATGGACTGATAGGTAATTACTTGTCGCTTACCCAAACCTAAACTAACCGACAGAAGAAAAAATGGTTTAAAAAATGACAAGTACCAAGGGAGAGGAGATGATTACTTGTGTGGAGAGAGAGATACCTTCGAAGATTAGAGACACAGAGGACACAAGGAGAGAGGTTGATGATGTTAGTCGTGGTGGTGAAGATGATGAGATGTTGTAACTTGATGATGATGATGATAATGGGTTTGGTTGATGGATAGTTACCTGGTTGGAGACAAAAGGACACATCTCATGAGGATTACAGCACATAAGGGTGATGGAGTACACACAATTACATATAGTCCTCGATGTGGACAATAATTATCAAATTCCCAAGAATGAGACCTGAGAAACAAACTTCCTACGTGATAAATTGTTTGCTTTGGTCGTCTTCTTATTGTTTACTAAATTATACTGTCTCAAGTCATTTTGTGTAATTATCAGTTGTAAAAGATAATTTAGATAAACAGAGTATAACTTCTTGAGTTTTTCTTTAGGTTTGGCTTAGATGACAAGAGGTTATGTACTTTATGTTTCCTGCCTTGAGAGATATTAACTGCAGATTGTGAATATTTTACAAGGTAATAATACTTCACTTATTGACAGTTTTTTTGTGCTTTACTTACATTTGGGTAGAAATGTTACGATTGTTTGATTGGCTAATCCATGTGGCAATTGTTTTCACAGTTTTCCCAGTTCACATGACACGGAGCGTATTCTTCTGCGTCCGCTGGAATTCTCATTGCAACTGGAATTGTTTAGAAAATTGAAATTGAATTTTTAATACAATTTGAGGAGAAATAAAATTTACCTTCGTTGACACAGCTTTCATACTCCGAGTTGCACCATTTGACACAGTCCTTGGCATTAGCACTTACTGGGCTCATAAACAGAGATACTAACCCCATTGTAATTAGGACAACTGTGATAAGACGAACAACCCGAAGCGTCATATTGTGTAATGTTTGATATCTGGAGGGACTTGTGTTCGGAATGTTTGCGAGACTTGTTCTGAAGCCCAACTAAAACTATTTCAGATCCCACTAACACTCCAGTGCAATAATAATGACCGATAAGGGAGTGGATAGAAATAGGAAGTCTTTGAGACGATTAATATAAATGCTCGAGACGAGTAGGATTTGATTCATGATGGGTCAAGGCCTGATTTGATCTCTCTCTCTCTATTTACCGCATCTCACTCGTACTCTCTTTATAACCCCATTTAAATTAAACGAATCATTAAATTATGACAAAAAGTAAGCTGTGATGAAGTCAGTAAAATGGTGTTTGCATTAATAGCTTCGTTGCAGCGTGACCCAATATAAAAACCACTTTATCAGTCTCATCCATTTATCTTCATTCCATACCGTCTTCAACTCAAGGTTCATCTTCGCAGTCATTTGTGATAAACATGTCTTAAAAGCATCTTCAGCTACTCATGAATGAACGCTAAAAGCATTGCCAATAAAGAGTAAACATTTATTGATGCCAGGATGACGACTGGCCCAATTTAAATAACAAGGTAACGGACAAACAACCCTGTTTAATTTAGTATAATCCAATTAAATCAAACAATGCTTCTCACACGCGAGTAGATTTTTTGGAGTATTTAGGTGTGTATATTAAAAGGGTGAGTTTAGGATTCCAATCAAGAGAAGAAAGGTACATGGGAGGAGATAGTGTCATGTCTCCTTCTACTCTCACAGCCATCCTTTGACAGATGACCCAGGCTGCAGTTCACATTCCTTGAAAACAAAAACTCATTAAGCTGACCAACCTACTGGGCACGATGTTTATCCGATGTTTGTGCATCTCTGAGAACACTCACAGCCGAGCTAATTTACCCTTTCTTTTTCTTTCAAATGAATCTTTCTCCCCTCATCATCGGTCCTCATCAGCCTTTCCTGGAACAGCATTCCTTCTACTACTGCTGCACACACATGTCCACTACTCTCACAAACACTTCGTTCAATTGCTTGATCTACACCTTGGAATAAATTAACCAGTTATGAATCATCATTGATTCACAAGGTCGAATGTTGCCGACATTATATTTCTTCCGTCAATCCATTCATCGCCCTTCCTGGAATATCTACGGCTGAATTAACAAGCATTAGTGGCATTCGTGAAGCTTTTGGTTTATCGAAATATTGCCTGATTGCAAGACTCTGGATTTTCTGGTGATCCTGGATAATGGCTAATACCTTTCGCAGTGTCACATCAGACGGAGTAGGGAGATGATAAAAGCAGGTCACTCCCAGGACAATTAAAATGAAGAACAACCTACATGCACAGTTGTTGAAGCATCCGATGCCTGCCGAAACAAAGGATAGTAACAAATGTACCTCTGTCAAACTTGAAATGATCTCTCACATCCGACATAACCTGACCCACTATATGAAAGACCTAAAAGTTACATTCTCGATAAATTACTCTTTGTCGCTCGTAAATTATCACAAACACTAATTTACTTTGAGAATATCACAGAAAATAAGCTTTGGATGAGTTCCTTTTACGAAGGAAAGTCACAGGTTTCTCAATCAGTCTTTTAAAGGAAAGATTGCTTCCTCACCCCACCGCCAACTGTCTCGGAACCGTATTAAACCATAAGGTGATTCATTAAGCTCAAGGATTCAGACTGGAACGAATTCATACGGATGATCACTTACATTATTACTCACTTCATCTCTAGCTTATTTTGAAACTTGAGATTTGAAGAAACCTACTTCCTAACGTTGTAAAGGCAGGTTAACTACTGGGATTATCGCCAGTATATAAATTAATGTCTCAAAATGTGACTGAAAGTTTGAGAAGTAAAAAGTTGGTTCAAGAAAACTCCCAGACACCCAGGACAATGCTGTCTCCACGGACAAAAAGGTTTTTTAATTTAAAAAACTAATTTGCAGTTCTAATGAGTCCAACTAAACGAAGATCATTTTCCTTTTGTTGTTGACAAGAAAATAAATGGACATGGCTTTAATAAATGAGCCATTAGGAAGTGTCGACTCATCAAGTCAATCAGCAGGTGGGACTCCAACCGCAAGTCTGGGATTTGCTTGTCTACTTTAAACAACTGGATAGAACGATTATTAAAGCGTTTTAACAGAAATAATAAGCGCATACAAATATTTGTCAAACCCCAAATTTAAATTGGATCTCCAAGTTTGATGAAAATAAGCGAATTGATGAATATAAATAGACAAGTGCATGATTCCCATCCAGCGCGTTTAAATAGGCAACAGAAATGTTCAATTTCCAGTGGACTCGTAAAACACAACGCAGACATATGTTCCCCTGTCCACAAGGACGACGGGAGGTCTTGAAAATGACAAAATAGGATCAGATAAGCTGTCCATATTAGCTTTAATAAAAAAAGAAGGAGCAGTGAGGGATACAAGGGAGATGAGATGAAAAGTGAGTAGATTAAAGTTGCGATAAAAGGGGATAAAAGATGAGAGTAAAAAACATACCACACACTATACAACTCAGGGGACAAAGTCATCTAGTGTCCCATTATTCTCCCTGCTAAACAGAAGCTGGAATTCGTTCACAACACTTTATTCCTCCCGCACACAACAATGCTTATGATGTGTAACTTTTATTTCTAGAAATATTTTAAAACGAACACTTATAAGTAGCAAGTTATAAATTCTAACGTCTCATTTTAAGCATTTCAGGCATCAGGAGAATCCTGTGAAAAGATTACTTGTGGACAGATTTTTCTGTCATGCTGATCAATCTTTTCGGTCTCGTTCGCAGTTGTAGTATGATGGATAAGTAGATGATGAATTGCATGTAAAGAAAGTGGGAATTTGTCTCTATTAGATCTGTAGATTGGTATGAGAGCAATCTGAGACATGAGAGTCGAGAGGGTGTCAACCGGAGCGTGTCAACAACAAATATTAGTGGAGAAAGTAAAGGAAAGCTTGGTGATTGAGATATCATTTTAGTAAATGCTGAGAGAGAGAGTTAAGTAGTGGAAAGAGGATGAAGAAAAGTGTGGAGATTTGCCAGTTGATTTGACATCATAAATCAAAGTGTCATTTTAGATGACATGACAAGAGAGAAGGAAGGAAGTCGGGATGGAGACTTTTGTGGATCGGAATGAGATCACGAAAGTAGTCAGTGTAACATAACATGCTGGCGCCTTCCATTCATCCTTCTCCCTGCTTCGTCCTAATGACTTTGCAAATCATTCAGTGGAAAATTCGGAACAGCACTCACTTTGACTTCCACAGAAAAACACTTTAGGGATTTTGTGGTGAAATCCAAATGACGTTAGCAGTGGGTAAAAGTTGGTCGCTGGTATGGCATTTTTAAAACTTTTGAGTCCTCTCTACTGTAAAAGTGTTTTAGTTTTAATTGTGTAATTGATCATAGTCACTCCGATTTGACTTTAAAAATGGATGTTGGTATTGAATGAATCGTCAATTTGTCCAAGTCAAAGAGTAGAGGGTTGTGAAAGTGACAGACTACACAGACTTCAACTGAACTTCCGTGAATTCTTTTCCGTGCGAAATCCCTGAACACCACTCGAACTCAAGTGTACTTAATTGTTACTCGCACTCTCAGATTTTACGTATCTTTCTTCCGTGAGATTCCTAAAACCTCTAGTAGAATTATGACAATCAAAAATGACTCTGTAGCAGTGATGCGAGTGCCCATATCGTGCATAATACATGTGTATTGGAGTGATGTACGTATTTTCCACAAAATTAGATTTGGTATTACTGAAGCGAAGCATACTTAGGTGGTTTCTTGTTGTGAACAGTTGCATTGGTATTCTCGAATCGTAAGGGAGACCAAAGTTACATATTATGACACAAGAGAGAAAGCTACAGAAATTCCAATGCGGAGAACAAAATCAAAAGACTTCTTGGTATCATGTGTGTGTGCGTTACTCGAAGAAAAACAGAGATCGTTTGAGGTGACGGTTCAGGATAAATCTGGGAAAAGAATTTGATCTATATTGTATGGCAATTAGCGAAAAGAAAAGAGGGTAAACCGGATTTTGATTCTGAACACGTTTGTTCCGAGAACAGGAAGCACTCAAAATGGCACTAATTGCAAAGTGATTGATTTCTTTCAGGGACTTGCGGGAGTATGTAGTCAAATGGATCTCTTACCAATTGGTGTTTTGAGAACACAAAGGTTAAGCAAGGATCTCCTAAAGTACAAGAAGTATTTGAAGTATTCCTACAATTTCTCATCCTGATTGGGGTTATCAAATGAACAAATTCTTAGTGACATTCATTCCTTCAAACGGCACATTATATTCCATCCCCCTCGATCACTTGAAGTTTTGGACAAAGCAATGACAAGTGGAGAAACCAACACGGACACCCATTATTTTACCCAGAAGGCACAACTCAGCAGAGACTCACGAACAAGTACAAGGGAAACTGTCAGTTGACGACAGGAAATTGCCTGTCTCTTTCTCTTGATGAGAGAAAACTACTCGAACGAGAAGCGTGAAGTACAGTAGTTGTGTACTTCTTCATCTCTCATGTCCCCATACATAGCCTCTCTCGTGTGTGGGTTTATATATAGGAAGTCTGGATGGAGATTCTGGATACTTTCATGTCTTCCACAAACTCTGGAGGAAAAACAACTGACAAAAGTGGCAAATACTTGAGTCAGACAATGCCCGAGAAATTAGTGAGGGTCCCGAGAGATCACCTACAGTTTCCCATCATCACCACAGGACTTTCCTTCCTTCCTCTTATCGTACATTTTCATTACTTACACAACATCGTACCTTTTATTCTCGCACTGTCCAAATGAACCTCAATGAGACTTTGCTGGACACTCCAAGTTAAACCCCCAAAAAGTAATTGAAGCTTAACCAAGTGACATTGTCATTATTCCCTGATGACCCGTTACTTACGAGCAAGCAGATTTATTGTACCAACGAGGTAGACATAATAAGTCTTTTCAAGATGTTCCATGATTGCGGAGCAATGAAAGCGTACGGAATTCCATATACTTTGTAGTACAAGCAGTTGGTAGCAGCAGCAGCAGCAGCACCTCTTGCAAAGTTAAATTAACTCCTAATTATTTTAATGACGATAATAGAGAGTAAGAAATATGTGTTCAGATGAATTATTAAATTGTGTGCAGAGAGTATAGGCAGAGAAGACTAATGGTAAGATTTAAGTCGTTGAAAAAATGCATGTGGGACTTTAGGTACAAATATCCCTGGTATTATTACCATTACTTACATGCTTCGACATTCCAGTCATGATAAAAAGACTCTTCTCGTTGTTGTTATTAACTGTGGGTGAAATTAACTGTTTAGGGACCATAATAATATCAACCCTTGTATTATATATTACTTCACAATTACGTTCAGGAGTAGATGACCATTAATAACAATAATGAAATGAAAGAAGGGATCAGTGAAGGGTTCATGTTCATCGTGATGTCCTTATGCCGTGCGGTTCACACACACATACACTAACTACACGGCCATATATGAAATCTGTAAAAACATTTTGGAGAGATTGCCTTCTCTCTCTCTCTCCAGGTCTTGTGTTCCTCGCCCCATTGTCAATATCCTTTTCCAAGAGATTGGCATTTAATTTTCTCGTCGTCTCCCAAACCCTCTCTCTCTCTCAAAAGTAAAGTAATAGAGCTTATTACTACACACTACTGTGGTATTAATAAGTATATACTCACGGAGAGAGAGAGAGAGAGGACAGGGTGGAATCATTTCCATTATTTTAACCATGTACCTTTTGGGTCTTAAAAAATCCATTTTTTATCTAAGCACCCTTACGCACCGGACAAAACATACCGCACCTAGACAAGACAGTATTAACTCTAATCCGTTTGTGTCGGAAAAGAAGTAGAGAGAAGGTTTTCTTACGGTATTACATACACACACGGGAGATTTACTTGCATGCAATGAGAGATTCCCAATGTTATTATGATAATGGTCATAGTCTTCTTCATGACATGCCATGCCATCATCATCGGAAGGACGAGAGAAAGGCGTAACCTTATTTTCCAGAAAGTACAGGAAAAAAGAAGTTTCATGTTAGAATAGTAGGCAAAGGTCAGGTCGAAGAAATAGTCGCGTGAAAAAAAGTTCCAGAACTCAAGGAAATTACTGGTTTCTAGAAGGGAGACGAAGAGACAATTTATTTTAAAGACCTTTAGGTGATATGCATGTAGAATGAGGTATTTTCTGGAGAAGTTCGGAACGCGTTTATTATTCAACCTGCTCACACATAACATTGTAGTCAGTGTAACAGTTCCAATGGAAATCTGGAAAGCACAATTGTTTGGGCGTGTGATAAGTTGACACTGGTCACGGTGAGCTGTCAACAGGTCACTTTGTACCCTTTGTCCATGCCCACCGTACACTTTATCAACTTCTGTGAAGACTAAACCTACTTTGTACAAGTTCTATTGTCCACCCATTGCTGGCTTACAAAAGAACGCTTATGAATTCTCTGGACTCCGACCTCCGTCGCACACAAAAAGCTGAACTGACATTTAAATTTTTTGACTCTTTCCTAAAAATAGGGACAGGTTGGGAAAAGATCAAAAGCTTTTTGTACTTTTACTAGAGAAATTCGTAGTAAATTTTTTGTCATGTTTTTTTCGTATTCTTTTCTAATATCCCATGCAGAGATGGACCTCAGCTTGGTGCCCTTGGAGTATATAGAGACTCTTCACCTCAGGGATGAATAATGTTAAGGCAAAAAGTTTCCAGAAAGAAGGTTCTTTTACCTAAAATGCCGAAATGAGACGGGTGACAGGTTGGAGCTCAGGTGTCATTTGTACTTGGGACAATGTTTCGTGATGTGAATAAAGGGACCGTATAGAAAGGGTTAAAGTTCACATGTTCAGGAAATATATTATTGTTGTTGCTCACATAGATTTCTTGTCCAGGACCTTCGACAGAGGAAGAAGGAATGAAGTCTAGTCTTGCTTCTGTCTTATTACTGTTGTTATGTAGCAGTTAGTTAATAAAATTGCACGATAAATGATACGAAAGGCTAATTACACCTTTTGCCACAAAATTCTGACCAAGTGGAATCCGAAGTACACCATATTTATGCTCATTATACCTGCAATTTAAGATCAGGGTGTACCTTTAACCATTGTAATCAATTACTCAAAGTTAATCAGCAAGTAGGAATTCCTTCATGCAACCAACAATGTTCATAGTGGTAGGTCAGTCCGGAAAGTGCTGCTGCATCTCAAATCTGTACTGTTTTTCACTGGCTCTGCGTGTTGCTTAGTTCGGTAACTTTATCGTAGTTGGTGGCATTAACAAAACTGCCATTTGTTGTTTAAAATGATCCTAAACTAGGTGAGTTCTCATGAGTGAATAAGATGTGAATGATCCTTACAATCCCTAACAGGCGGACGAGATCGAATGACGCAAAGAAGATCCCTTTTTATGCATGGCTGTATTTGTGTGTGATGCTGAAAACGGAACATCATGACACTTGGCCTATCCCTTGTCATCAGGTGAGAGTTGACAAGTAAGTCACCGTGTGTGATTCGGTTTGTTTGTACCTTGTACCCTTTGCTGCGGGTCATGAGCTACAGAAACACATCTTTAATTATTTTTCAGCACAGCACAGCTGATATCTTGTGTCCAAGAGCCAAGAGCCCACATCATATGCTGCATGTGAATTTCAACAGTGCAAAGGCACTTGCTACTTGGTGAACAAAGAACTTGTGTTCACCATTCATTAGTTCGATGCTTAAAGTACTGAAAGTGCTTGAAGAGCAGACCATTTTCCTTACGTCCTTTCACCCTTTTATTGCTTTCATTAGCTGAATGGAGATGAGTTAACCCTTTTGACAGAGATTTGTGCTTTTTAGAAAAAAAGTCGGGGGATACGCTTTCACTCCTAATAAATAGACGGCAGAATCTAAACACTCAAAAGTTGTAATCTCTAATGGACCATCATACCATATGGTCTTTCATTAGTGAGTTTGGGTAAATGAAGGAAGTTTGAGGGAAATTTTTCTATGGGAGATGGGGCGCATTCAAGAACTCGTGTGTGAAATAAAAAAAGTTTTAAAATGGGTCTGCCCTGATTAATTCTACAAAGTCAAAATTGAAAGAGCCTTTTGTGGCTTTATTAGCTTTTCAGGAGAAAGTTGGCTTTGCAATCAGGATCAGTAGGTAGAGGAGTAATTTAGAAGATGACTTTTGAGTAAAAAAGGTATGAATTACTTTGTAAGACATGTACTATCTTTACACTCTTGTAGAAGTGTGGTGGATAAAAATATCGATTACTTACAAGCCTGTGATTCGAAAAGTATATTGACCAACTGCGTTAAAATATCCACTACATGGATTTATGAAACATTTTCAGGAGCGACGGAAGACTCATGCGAGAGTCAGCGAGAGTTCTCAGTTCAGGAGTTCAGAGTTTCAGAGATTGAGTTCCTCGGTTGGAACGATACACTTAACTTCATCTAGCCGTTGGAAGATTAACCAGTTCTCTCGAGAGTCTGTTCTACTTACCCCTTTTGCAGACAGAGATCCCTGAACGTCCATACTACAACAAAGGCTTGCTATGCAAAGTTTTTAATTGTAACCATTTTATTTCAGTCTACTTGCGTTTTAAGTAAACAAAATATGCCACTGCTCCGATCGTGAGAGCAGTCCCCACTCCGATGAATGTCCATCTTCCAATATTAACCAATTTCAGAGGAGTAAT